>JAGFZM010000083.1:418198-470700 GCA_017657215.1 Limnothrissa miodon | reverse complement strand
GTTTTTGGTTAATGTGTTTTGCACTTCAGGGCCACCGTATATTTGCTACCGCTAGAGATGGTTTGAGCTCTTGGTTGACGTACGTCACCAGGAAGCGCCGTCAAGTTCTTCTGTTGCACAAATGGAGCCGAGAGTTAGAAAGGAGTTCAAGTGCCTTTAACAGTTACATCTTAAATGTTTTGCTAAGATAAAAAAAAGGTAAGCTCATGACGGTTATTCTTGATTCAGTGTGTATAATGAACATGCAACCTTCTGTCAAGCTGTGTATAAGGTGTTGGTTGTTGATGCTAGCTAACTTGACGTTAGCTGTTTAGTTACTTGAAGTAATTCGGAAGGTGTCATATAAGTGCATTACAGTTCTAGATAGATGTAAGAAATAGGAAATTTTATAACGTCGTTGATTATCATTGAGATGATGTTGATAAAATGAAAAGTTGAGCATAAACCCGGGCCTGCTTTAGGTAATGTTAGTTTGCTAGAGAGTTAGCTTAGAAAGTACGGTAATGTGAAAACCAAGAGTTTTAAAAATCACATTTGATCTGCTAGAATTGCTGTATTTGCCCACAACTAAATAGCCTCTATGACCGCAATGTTTTTCAGTCACCTCATAAACCATCATGAAGGATGATAAAACTTAACGAATTAACTACAATTTTAGGATATTTTGCGACATAGGTTAATAGTTTACTGTTGTATGTATGAGGGGGCGTTTGAGAAATAATTCTAGGTCTCACACTTAGTATACTCTTGAACATACACTACTGAACTCATTCTCATTGACTACTACACACATTGTACATGTAGAGAGTAGTAATAGTGTGAGAGTGTAATGGTATATGTGTGAGAGAGTAGTATTGTACGTGAAAGAGCGTAGTGGTGTGTGTGTGAGAGAGAGTAATAGTGAATGTGAGAGAGTAGTAGTGTATGAGAGTGTAGTGGTGTGTGTGAGAGAGATTAATAGTAAATGTGTGAGAGAGTAGTAGTGTATGTATGAGAGTGTAGTGGTCTGTGTGAGAGAGTGTAGTGGTGTGTGTGTGTGAGAGAGTAATGTATCTGAGAGAGAGAGAACTAGTGTATGTGAGAGAGAAGTAGTTGTAAAGGAAATTAGTCTGATCAAACAGGAAGGCAGCAGCAAGACAGTTTGAATTCTCATACTGTTGATCTAACACCTTGGAAAAACTGTCAGCTACAAGAAATATTAAGTCAAACTGCAGTGCTTCAAAGACTGCCAGAAAAGGCATTCCCTATTTATTATAGTTGTATTATAGCTACATTGGTGAAACTTACACAGTAAAGTCATGACACACTCAAATACAAATGACTAAAAGCAACTGATGATAGGACCTGCATAAATGCAAAATCTGAAGGTTTTTTGTTTTTGGAAAACACTGCCAGAAAAGGCGTCCTCTATTTATTCATCCTGCCTTGTAGGTACACATTATTCAATCTTCATAGCTTTTAATAAAGTGCAAATTGGAACAGGCAATAAATAATAATAATAATAAAATCCATGATGTTAGACATAGTAAGGCCTATGGAATGGAGACCAGTATGTGTCATCTGCGTGGTGCAATGCTGGATAAGCCATACATACTGTACTGCATTTTTACTAAGGAAGCACACGATTCATTATTCTTGATAACTCTCCAACCTCAGCAACATATTTATCAGAATAAAAACATAGCTACAAAACTCACTGTAAACCTAGGCTACTTTAATAAATGTTTTTAAAAACGATTGTGCATCACATTGTTTTCAGTCTTACAGTAGCTCCATGTACGCTAATACACTCAGAGTTACGACAGTAAGGCTATGTTACCAAATATAGCCGACGTTTTTGCCCACACGCACTGCTTGGAAAACCCAGCAGCCAGTTGCAGAGGGAGGTGCTGAGGCCCAGTTTGTCCAGTTTGCAGATGAATTGTTGTGCTATTATGGTGTTGAATGCTGAACTGAAGTCTATGAACAGCATTCTCACATATGAGTCTTTCTTGTCCAGGGGCGTCATTACAGAAAAAATCCTAACTGTCCATCCTAACTTAAGTTGGGGACTTAAAGATGGGAAAAGTCCTAACTTCCTATTACAGAAACAATTCCTAACCTGTTGGCAGTTTCCTATTTTGTCTTTGGCCTCCTATCTTATCTTAAATTAGGAAATCCTAACTGTTCTGTCAAACTGATTTTCCGATTGGCAATCGTCAGGTTATGTCTGTTTCTGCCACTTCGAATGTGCACGAGATTGATGGAACGCATTACTTTAACGTTAACTCTGAAGAAGTTAGGAGTAGGACAGCCGGAGCCCTTAAATTTTTCGATGGCAGATATGGGAACCGAAGGTTTGAAGAAGCGGAGGGCGTTTAATTTTACCCACAACGAGCTGGAGGCCTTAGTTGCGTTGGTGGAGGAGAGGAAGCCACAATTATTTGGGAAATTCACCCCTACATTAACAGCTCAAATAAAGGAAAAGAAGTGGGAAGAGGTGGCGGAGGCTGTCTCAGCGGTTTGTGGAGTGCAGAGGACGGTGGACAGAATTAAAAAGAAGTGGTCGACGGTAGCTAGTGATGCGAAGACAAGAGGGGCCTTACAAAAGAGGGACCGGGCTAAGACGGGTGTTGGTGTGACGGAGGTTAAGCCGTTAACCACTATGGAGGAGAAGATCCTGGCAGTCATGGGGCAAGTTTACACCGAAGGTAAGTTGCGTTCAATGTTAGCTGATCTAGCCGAGCTAGGTATGCATGTCTAGATTATACAGGGCATTTTGAATTTTCAAATTCAGAACATTTGGTCTTATGAACTCAAAATGGCAAGATTGCTTGTGTTTTAAGGTTAGGTTGCTCATAAGCCTAAAGGTTAAACCACAGATTCACAAAATATGTATAATTAGTGTCAGTGTGTTTTAATTTTGAGGGAGGTAGTGGGTGTCCAGCTCACGTTATCTGTCATTTTGTAGCTTAGCCTGCTGCTACACTGTAACGTTAAAGAATCTATAATGTAGCAAAATTGTGGTTGCGCTTCCGACAACTAACGTTAGCTGCTTACTACGTTAACTGGGGGTTGGCAAAATGCCCATGCTGACAGCACCGGTATCATAAAAAAAATATTTTGTGTGTGACAGGCATTTCAACCGGCACAGAGGTGGGCTTGGGTGAGATCTTGGAGAAGAAAAGAGAGCTGCCTGAATCGTCCCAGGTCATACTGACGCTGATGGATACGGACTATGATAGCAGGAGTCTGCCACCAGCAACCATCATCCCATCTCCTGGTGAGTGTTTTTTAAAATAGGGGATGCTATTGAAATAAATAGGTTGAAGTTTGTAATGCCCTAGTTACTCTATGCTACCGTTCAAGAAAAACAATGTGTAGATCACTGTTTCACATTCTTCTCAACAGCTAAAAAGAAGAAGCAGACATCCCTGCAAGAGGAGCTTCTGGAGTTGGAGAGGGAGAAGTTGATATGCATGCAAGAGCAGCTCAAGATTGAGAGAGAGAGACTACAACTAGAGAAGGACAAATTTGAATTTATGAAGGACTGTTTCAAACGTGGAAAGGACTTCCTGGATCTTTATGAAGTATAATGGCAAATAATTTGTACACATTTCAATTTGATTGAGTGACACATATTTATTAATAATATTGTTAAATTAAATCTTTCTTCAGTTCTGCCAGTCTGTGCACCATCATGTATGCCATCATGGCCTTCCTCCTCATCTTCATCCATGGCTGGGATGTGCTCAGGGTCCGGGAGATTAGCCATTCTGCATATGTTGTGCAACACAGCAGTGGCCTTCACAAACATCACTACCTTCTCAGGGGAATACTGGAGATATCCCCCACTCATATCATGGCATCTCCATCTACAACAACATAAATTCATCAGAAGTGCACTCATTAAACCGGCACTAAGCAACATTCTGTTTTTCTCTCTCACGAGCTCCCTCTAAAGCCCGCTGTATTGCATGGTATTGCACTGCATTCTATTGGAGGCGGTCCGCGCTGCTGAACATTGCAAGTGCTGTATCTACCGCTATTGGCCACGGTGGCGCATTCTACACCGTTCGTTCGCTGTGTAATGACTAATTTTAGCATCCTAAACAGTATGAAATGGATTAATTTAATGAAAAATGTTGCATAGTGGGCCTTTAACCAGTTAGTTTGTATTGCTATATGATTGTTTCAGTTATGCTACAGTGCCTCAACTATTTGGTATGTTATAGTCCATATGTTAAAGGTCTCATTCCATCGTATTTTCATTAATTTCGTGGTGGTCTCTTGTCTAAAATAATGTCATGAGAGTTGGTTTCGACAAAAAATATGCTGTGGTTGTCTTGTTTCAAGCTATTTTAGTTAGGTGAAAGGGAGAGCAGGGATAGCTCGAGAGGATTCTTATGAATATTAATGATATGCAAATGTATCGCCTCTGATTGGCTAACAACACTGTGACGCTCCCTCTAGTGGGTCTGTCTGCAGGCAGCCTAACGTTTTCTTGAGGGCGGGTAAACTGCATAGCTAATGTTCAAATTGACGTACATTTGTACGGCTTTTCCGATTCGCTCGTTTTTCCTGGCAGTTTTCTATCACAGGCGAATACAGACTACAGGGGTAGGAGAGCATTTTGAAGTTGAGCATAGAAGTACAACTTGGGCTGACCTATGGTAATTTAAAAACATCAAGTCTTAAACGGTTTATTTTGGAAGGAGACCTTTAAGTAATCTTAAAGTAATACATTTGCTACTTTTTTGAAGTGTACAGTATAGTGTAACACTGTCATTTTCAATTTCATTAGGGTTAAATATCTTACACTCCTTATCTAGCTTTTGAATGCACAAAGGCAGCATGTGTCTCACCTTCCTTTCCATATACCATACAACCTCTCCTGACGACTATGGCACCTTTTGTGTGCCACATTGTACCTCCTCTCTGCATGTGTATGCTCATTCATAACTGGTGTCATTAGGTAGGGTTTCAAGACAAGACCCCTACCCGGATATGGTGGCGTCGTAAGCGGTGCACTAGGACAAGGAAGCAGGGCAATCGTGGAGGTGTCCGAGTCAGGCTCGAGGCTAAGCCAACTCGCCCAGCCATACCATCGATCCTCTTGGCCAACGTACGATCTCTGGACAATAAAATGGATAACATACGACTTCTGAGATCAGCAAATCGCAGAGTAAGTGACTGTTGTGTGCTAGTTTTCACTGAAACATGGCTAAATGACAACATTCCGGACTCGGCCATACAACTGGATCAGCTAGCATGCTACAGAGCCGACAGGGCTATCGTAGACGGAGGCAAGACCCGAGGCGGCGGGGTCTGTGTTTACATCCGCGATGAGTGGTGTCGTGATGCCACCGTAGTACGAAAACACTGCTCATCACTGGCGGAGTTCATGATCGTGAAGTGTCGCCCTTTCTACTTGCCTAGGGAGATAAGTTCGATCCTGCTGGTCGTTACTTACATTCCTCCATCTAGCAACAACAGCAACAGAAATGCGGCGCTGAACGAACTGTATCAGGCCATCAGTGAGCAACAAACAGCACACCCAGACGGTTTCATCATCCTCGCAGGAGATTTCAACCATTCTGAACTTAAAACTGTTCTCCCAAAGTTTCATCAGCATGTACATTTTCCAACACGGAGGGACAACATATTGGACCTGGTCTACACGCAGGGAAAAGGAGCATACAAAGCCACCCCCCTCCCCCACATCGGCACCTCTGATCACCTCACTGTTATGCTAATGCCAGCATACAGACAGAGTGTGAAAGTCATCAGACCCGTTAAGAAAGAGGTAAGGGTGTGGCCACAGGAGGCCACCTCTGCTCTTCAAGACTGCTTTGGGTCAACGGATTGGGAAGTATTCAAGGGAGCAGCCACCTACAATAACATCATAGACATTGAGGAGTATACAGACACTGTGAGCTCATACATCATCAAATGTATTGATGATGTTACACAAATAAAAAGCATCACAACGCGAGCCAACCGGAAGCCATGGCTGACAGGAGATGTCCACAGGCTGCTGAAGGCCAGAGACAAGGCCTTCAGAGCTGGGGATGAAGCAGGCCTGAGAACAGCGAGAGCCAACCTGTCCAGTGGCATCAGGAAAGCGAAACAGGACTACACACGCAAGATAACCTCCCATTTCAATGATAGCAAGGATGCACAGAGCCTATGGCAAGGCATACAGGCCATTACAGACTACAAGCCTGCAGCGCGTAGCTGTGAGAGCGACACCACTCTGCTCAACAACCTGAACAGCTTCTTTGCAAGATTTGAAGAACAGAACAACACACGCCCACAGAAAACACCACCACCTCCACACGACCAGCCTCTGTGCCTGTCTGCTGCCAGCGTGAAGAGGACACTCTCCGCCATCAACGCCCAGAAAGCAGCAGGTCCAGACAACATCCCTGGCAGTGTGCTGAAAGACTGCGCAGAGGAGCTGAAGCTGAAATCATCCCCAGCCTGCTTCAATGACTACCGCCCTGTGGCACTGACACCCATCATCATGAAGTGCTTTGAACGACTAGTCATGTCACACATCAAATCCACCCTGCCTACCAACCTGGACCCATACCAGTTCGCATACAGAGCGAAACGATCCACAGAAGATGCAATCTGCTCTGCCCTCCACCCAGCCCTAACTCACCTGGACAAGAAAGACTCATATGTGAG
The DNA here is from genome assembly GCA_017657215.1 of Limnothrissa miodon. NCBI lineage: Eukaryota > Metazoa > Chordata > Actinopteri > Clupeiformes > Clupeidae > Limnothrissa > Limnothrissa miodon. The sequence continues at coordinate 464,028 of JAGFZM010000083.1, read as the reverse complement.
AATGCTGTTCATAGACTTCAGCTCAGCATTCAACACCATTATACCACAACAACTCATCTGCAAACTGGACAAACTGGGCCTCAGCACCTCCCTCTGCAACTGGCTGCTGGATTTCCTCAGCCAGAGGCCTCAAGCGGTGCGTGTGGGCAACAACGTCTCTAACAGCATCACCCTGAGCACAGGGGCTCCACAAGGCTGTGTGCTCAGTCCGCTGCTCTTCACCCTGCTGACACATGACTGCACACCAACCTACAGCTCCAACCACCTGGTGAAGTTTGCGGACGACACAACGCTGGTGGGGCTCATCACCAAGGGCGATGAGACCCACTACAGGAAAGAGGTTGAGCTCCTGACCACGTGGTGCAGAGGCAACAACCTCCTGCTAAATGTTAGCAAGACCAAGGAGGTTATTGTCAACTTCCAGAGAGGCCACACCTGTCACCATCCGCTGACCATCGACGGCGCTGCGGTAGAGAGAGTGAGCAGCACCAAGTTCCTGGGGGTGCACATCAGTGAGGACCTCTCCTGGACTACCAACACCACATCACTGGCCAAGAAAGCACAACAGCGCCTCTACTTCCTGCGCAAACTCAAGCGGGCAAGCGCCCCACCACACATCCTGACCACATTCTACAGAGGAACCATTGAAAGCATCCTCTCCAGCTGCATCACTGTGTGGGGCGGTAGCTGCACTGACTACAACAGAAAAGCTCTACAACGCATCGTGAGAACAGCTGAGAGGATAGTTGGCGGACCACTCCCATCCCTGCAAGACATCTACACCACCCGCCTCACCCGCAAAGCCATCACAATTGTCAAGGATGCAACCCACCCCGCACACTGTCTGTTCAGCCTCCTGCCATCTGGAAAAAGATACAGAAGTCTCCGCTCCCGCACCACCAGGCTCACCAACAGCTTCATCCACCAGGCTGTGAGACTGCTGAACTCTCTCCCCTCCTGGCTCCCAGCCAGCGGAACCACCAGACTGGCAGGAGTATAGGAAGACAGATTGGACTCTACACCCCACCCTCCCACACACACACACACACACACACTCACCAACAAGGAAATAAACACTCTGAACCAAAAAACCAAACAACACTCTGGACTGAAAATAACTATAACTACCTCGAAATTGCAAATTGCACACACCTGCTGCTATATATTCTAGTATTCTTATTACCACTATTTATACCACTTTTTTTTACCACTATTTATATTTGATACTACTGCTGCTAAAATCCTGTGTTGCACTAAGACAACAAAGAACACTGCTAGAACACTTACTTTGTTATGTTGTGTCTTATATATACTGTGTGTCACCTAAGTATAATGCCTTAAGCCTACTTGCACTTTTTTTACTTAACAGTACCTTATTGTTTAAATTGTTTTCTTGTTTATTGTTGTCAACGTCTACGCATGGGACAAGTGTGAAACGTAATTTCGATTCCTTTGTATGTCAAGTACATGTGAAGAAATTGACAAATAAAACTGACTTGACCTGACTTGACTTGACTTGACAACCACAGCATATTTTTGTTGAAACCAACTCTCATGACATTATTTTAGACAAGAGACCACCACAAAATTAATGAAAATACGATGGAATGAGACCTTTAAGATCAGCATGGTTAAAGTCTCCTGCAAGGATGATGAAACCGTCTGGGTGTGCTGTTTGTTGCTCACTGATGGCCTGATACAGTTCGTTCAGCGCTGCATTTCTATCGCTGTTGTTGCTAGATAGAGGTATATAAGTGGCGACCAACAGGATCGAACTTATCTCCCTAGGCAAGTAGAAAGGGCAACACTTCACGATCATGAACACCGCCAGTGATGAGCAGTGTTTGCGTACTACGGTGGCAACACGACACCACTCATCGCAGATATAAACACAGACCCCGCCACCTCGGGTCTTGCCTCCGTCTACGAGAGCCCTGTCGGCTCTGTAGCATGCTAGCTGCTCCAGTTGTATGGCCGAGTCCGGAATGTTGTCATTAAGCCATGTCTCAGTGAGAACTAGCACACAACAGTCACTTACTTTTGTGATTTGCTGATCTCAGAAATTGTATGTTATCCATTTTATTGTCCAGAGATTGTACGTTGGCCAATAGGATTGATGGTATGGCTGGACGAGTTGGCTTACAGTCATTGCCAATTGGGAGTGGCCACGAGACTCACGTAAAACATGAGTCACGGCATTGCGTGATGTGTCCGTGCAGCTGCCGCCGCTAGGAGGGGGAGGGGTCATGTACGTCTTACATTGTGTAGTAGCCCTACATTGTGTAGGCACGTTTTGATGAATGCATTTGGTTTAGACACAGAACTGAACATTTACAAACAGAAAATGAACAAAAAATGTCCAAAGTGTGCATATGCATATGGTGTTTGTTGTAGCCTACATGACTGTGGCCTTTTTGACGTCCTTAATTTTTGGTGAAGGCTCCCATTGGTAGAATGGCTCCAAATGAGCCATCTTTAGGTCGTGTTGGCAGAAAGAGTGCCATTAAGGGCCAAGTTGTTTCTTGTCTTAGTTTTGTTAAGGGCCACCACAGAAAACACCCTTTCACAGAAAACACTTTCATTACGTCATGGCTACTCATATCCCTACAATGCTAGTCAGGATGATCCCATTGAGCTGATTTTCTCCCATTCAATTAACAGGGGGAAGAGTTGTCAAAGCTGAGCAAGATACTATTACAAATATTTTAGAACTTCAGGGGCTGGTTCTACTACCAGGCTACCTGAATAAAATTCAAGATATTTCAAATAATTTAACACATTATCTTTACAAACTAGTCGTTGAACACATTTTATGACCGAGTTCTTAACCAAAAGTCTAAAAAGTAGTCAAACTACTGCTACTCTAACTTAGCCTACTTAACATAGTTGAGCGTGTACAACGTAAATTAAGTCCTTAGCTGCGACATTCCTGCAGCTCATCCTGCTTACATGACAATTTGCGACTTTGCTACTTGTCTTGAAAGGGTTCAAAGTTTTATTGTGATGTGCACAGATAGAAACAAGTTTCCCAGTAGGCTACAATGAAATTCTTACTCCGTTCTGGATGTATGACAATATATAAACTCGGTATTAACATGACTTGCACCATTCGTTTACAATACAACACAAACCGTTCTTTAATAGGCTACATAATATGCCTACAACTCGTTGAAGTCTTTAACATCTAACGGTAACGTTAACGTTAGAGCAACAAGCTACCAAATACAGCCTACTGTATCTGTGATGAGCTCAGCTCAGCTAGAGCTCTCGGCATTATATCAGAAGAACGCATAGGCTGAAATCAATTAAGAAACCCTATTTTAAGTTTGGACGCAACACACTGGCCTGTATACGTTCCTGTTTGAGATCTTCAACAGCTTGCACCTGAGAATTTTTAATAGGCACAGGTTCTTCCACCTTCTCAAACTGGCGCATCCATTGGTTAAAGTTGGAGACGCCTTACGTTGCTTCTGATTGGTTTACATTGCATGGTGCCTTCACGTAGTTGTTAGAAGGACTGCTTGATTGGTCTGGGATTGGTTATCTCGGTCAATCAGAGTCACTCGAACTACGGCAAGGCGAGGACCCAAGTTTATTATGAAAAAAAAAGAGAAAATATTGAATGGGGAAATAAGCGTGAGAAATGTCAAGTGTGGTGTGAGAGTGTGTCAAATTGCGTGACTGTCACACTCAAAGCATGAGACTTGACAGCCCTGCTGTTTATGCCATAAAATAGCCCTGGTCGCTGAATTGGCAATAAATCAAATAATCAGTCAATAAATCCAAGGTGAGGTCCATGACTACTTAATAACAGCAAAGGCAGGGCAAAGCTTTGTTGCTGGCCTTATTCTGTATCATATTACATACAGTCCTTGGAAGGGTAAAATGAGAGGGGGTTTACACCATGCTAAGAGAATCAAAAAGGAGATTAGCCCTATTTGCTTATTTGCTTAGCCTATCCGTAGAAAATTCCGAGTCTTTGACCTAGTCCTTTTCTCTCAACAGCCATTTGAGATGGATGACGTCAACCTACACTACAGGTTTTTGAACTGGAGACGGAGAATTAGAGAGATTCGAGATGTCCGAGCAGTGCGTTTTCAAGAGAGATACAGACACATGCTCAAAGATGGAGACACACTGAGGTGAGGATGACTTGAACCCTCTAGTCTAGTGGCTGAAAGTGATTAATTAGCCCTCCCCTTTTTTAGTGCTCATTTCCTTGTACAGTAGGCCAGAGCAGCAACAAAAATAGCTTCTGCCAACACAAGTATTTTCTTAGTTGATGAGGTTGGCTTAGTAGAATTGTTATTACTGTCATTTAGCATTTTAGGGTAAAAATGTCATACATCATTTTTGTTATAAAATTATAAAATGTGTTGTTCTGGTGAGCATGATTTCAGTGGTAACATCAGCTATCAATGCTAAAGACAAATACAAGCTAACCTACCAATAACTATAAAAACAAAACAAGTGCTGCTTCTTGTATCACACATGATGTAAAAACATGGAGTCTTGACCTCAGCAGATGTCAGACAGTAACTGAGACGGAGAGGAAGATAGCGAGAGGCTGAGGGCTTAGACAGCAAAGCCAGCCCTACAGTTGGATGATGGCGCAGACAGCTGGCAGCTGGACATAAAAGAGCCTGGGCGAGCAGTATTTGTACTATAAGAAGATGTTTCCCTCCAATGCACCATTTAGGTGATAGATCTTCAATTATCATCCTTAGCGTCTGGGCACAAGATTCACCAGGTTTTACCCTTGAGTTTTCCCTTTCTCTTGTCAAAAGTATAGATCATAGATTTCATACAACTGATTCATATGAGGTGATGGACATGCATCCTTAAAAAAACCCATCACTAATAAACATCCAGTTGGATATAACTTGCTTAGTGAAGATATAAGTAAGCAATGCCAGCTACTACGCGGCATAATTAGGCTTTCTTAATCAGTTTGCAGAACTGAAAATACAGTATTATAGCTTACGTTACACTGCCTTCATAAAAGTATGCAAATACAATGTCTTGGCTAAGATGTACAGAAAATATGGAAAGTATGCAAGCCACCTTGCAGGTTAGCCTACATTACATAGATAGAATAACTTTTCTAAGCTGTGAGGATATAAAAACATGCTTATCAAACTTTGAGGAAATAAAAAGCTTCAAACTAGTTTGTTAGAATTACCTTGTTATGGCCAAGTTTCTCTTTTTCGTTTTCACTTACAATTAACTTTACCACTCCTTCATGTGAACAACCTTGATTATTGTCTACCTAGATTAACGACTCGTATCCACATGTTACTCAACATACATCTTGTCTACCACTTGTCTATTCACTCACACATCCTTGGTCGTTGATTTTTCTCTTTTAATCTTGAAGTAGGTTTTCATCACAATCAATACTAGGGCTGGGCAATTAATCCAAAAGTAATCGTAATCGACATTCATAACCTATAATAGTTCATGACCAAAATAGTTGTGATTATGATTTCGAGCAGCCCTAATCAATACTAAATAAATAATTGCAAACAAGGGATTGCAGTCAAAAAGCTATTTGCTTCAAAGCTGTGCACATGTGAAATATTCTACTCAACTATAGCCTCTAAAGCCTCTTTCGTTCTCCCTTTCCATCAGTCCTTTTTCACGTTCACAGCAAATGCTAGTTAAACTAACCAAAAGAAACTCAGCCGTAGAAAAAGTGACTTTAGGCAGCTTTATTATCATTACAATTGAGCATACAAATACTTTTTAAATTTACAAATTCACAAATACTATTTAAATTAAAAAATGTTAACAAAAAAATATTCTATGATTTAGCTCTAACATAACTATTGGGAAGAAAACGGGCAACCTTAATATCATGTTAGAAGTTCCTTTTCTTCAGTAGCTAGTAATTCCGGAGTTTCTTTATCTGTTTAACTTTCATTTCCATTTTTTGGTGGCGGATTGTGGCCTATAAATGTCTTTAAATATGTATGATTATCCATCTCTTCAAATAGGCCCACCCTCAATAATTTCTTTCTAGCTTTGATTTCCCTAGAGCAGGGGTCGCTGACCTATGGCTTGCGAGCCAGATATGTTTTTTTTTTTTTTGGATGTCTGAAGGTGGCTCTCAGATCAATCTTATAAAGTGAGTTATTGTCAATTTATTCACATGTACTAGACATACAAAGGAATCAAAAATGTTTCTCACTATCCCTGCGTGTAGACAAGACAGAACAGGACAAACAGTAAAGTGCACAGTACAACAGAAAACATGTCCAAACAATGTTGCAAGTTCAAGTTTATTTTGCCACTTTAACAATATAAAAAATATACAGTTGATGGAAATGTACTTTGGTATGCTCACATATTACACACATCAAGATCCCCCAAAAAGCACACAAATAACATATAAATAACAACACTTGGTACACATAGAAAAGTGCATGGCCTACAGGGAAATGCATCAGTAAGGTTCAGTTGTTCAAACAAAAGAGCAAAGAGGTAGTTCAGGTCATGGGTGAAACCATAAAGTGCCTTAGTGCATGTTCAGGTGGTGAACAGCTTGTGGATAGGTACTATCCCTAATGCGTGATGTTTTGCATGTGATGCTTCTGTACCTTCTCCCTGATGGTAAGAGTGTGAATAAATGGTGTGCTGGATGGAAGGGGTCAGAGATGATGTTTTTGGCTTTCCTAAGAATTCTGGTGTTGTAGTGTGAAGCTATGGTAGGCAGACTGCAGCCAATGATTTTAGAGGCCCTACGTACTACACTCTCAAGCTGCTGTTTGTCCTGGCTGGAGGCACTACCAGGATGGAGAAGTTGAGCATGCTCTCAATTGTAGCCTGGTAGAAGTGGGTCATGCTTGCTTGACTGATGCCAAATCTCCTCAGCTGACAGAGGAAGTGTACTCTGGTGGGCTTTCGAAATAATTATAAGACTGATGTTCAGAGTCAATGATCTTTTTGTTACAAAGTTTCTCAATGCATTTCTTTAGGTGATTCTATAAGCGATTAGCTCACTTATTTGGGATTTTAACTGAGTGAAACTTAACGGGAAAACCTAGAGGTCAGATCAATTGTATGGCTGCCAGTGACAAAAATGTAGACCAAGCCCGTTTTCATGAAGAATCAGAATTCAGGTTTATTGCTTTACAACGCATCAAAGTAGTAGTATAAGCTAAACTCAAATCTCCGTCCAAAAAATGTAGTAAAATTCAAATATATGCAAATAAATTTCCATACAATTTGCCCTGCCATTTTCTAGCCTAGACAATGTGAAAAAAAGACTCTTGCAAATAGCAAAATAATGTTTTACAACTAAAGATTTGAGTTTCTTTGGAAGTAGTCATAATTAAGACAGAGTTGTAGTCAAATCTGCTGAAGTGTAGACCCACTCAGTATTATTTTCTGCCGACGGTGAAAAGTAGCAAGGATTTAAGACTAATTGTTGCTATTGCCAAATCAAGAATTGTGTTGTGGTGTAATGTTTAAAGTTGTAATTGCTCCTAGTGGGAGGTGTGGCTTGTCAGTAGTAGGGATGGGTACTGAGACTTGGTTCTTAATCGGTTCCGGCGCCTTATAAAAGTCCAAAGGATCATTTAGCTCAGGAGATAACGGTTTTGCTATCGGTACTGGAGAAATAAAAAAAATCTATTTCCTATTTGTTGATGTTAAACAAACATTATCTAGCATATTTGACCTTACCAGCCTTTTGTAATTTGCAGTAATATTTGTTATTCGCCTGCACTGTCATTATATGTCGCGCACAAAATCTAGTCTGTTCCACAGCACACAGAGCTTGTGCGCTCACAAGAGTCAAATGATCCAAAGTATGGTATTCACCTGTGTGAACACGGACAATGCTTGTTGCAACAATTCAATTTTATTTATATAGCGCATTTTTACAAAAGGCATGTCCCAAAGCGCTTAACACAAAGATGCCCAATGAGCAACAGGGGCAAGGAAAAACTCCCTATCAGCGTTTTTTGTTTTTACTTATGGTAAAGGAAGAAACCTTGGGCAGTTCCGACGGCTCAAGGGGCTAGCCCAACTGCCTAGGGCAGGTTTTCAGTCTCTCAGATGGTGATTTAGTCCACTATTATTCCCTTAAGTACACATTATAAGAAAATTGTGGTATAAATAAAGTAATATAGGAGTCCCATTATAATCCCAGGATATAGTCCATTGTCATTAGGTGCAGTCAAGCCAGGGGCCAGCTGGAGGCTATATCAATCATGTCAGGGTCGTCTGTGGAGCTGAAGGCAGCCTGCCCAGGAAGCCAGAGATGCAGGATCAGGCAGTGGAAGGCAGTGGTGATCCTCAGCAGGGAGGCAGTGGCATGGATCGTGGAGTGGGTTGAGGACCATTCAGGAGTGCCGCCGGATCAAACGTTGGAAGAAGGTCCTCAGCAGGATGGCATGTACGGTGGGGTTGGTTGGGTACCCAGGAGGCAAGAGGTGCAGGGTCAGGCAGTAGATGGCAGTTGTTGACTCACAGTAGGGTGGTAATGGCATGGAAAGTCAGATAGGAGATGAGTTAGAACAGTCTCCATCAGATTTCAGAGAATGTGATTTATATTGCAACCATGTATAGATGTTGGCTAAGTGATGAGAGAGAAAGAAGTGGAGAGGAAAGAGAGAGGAGGAGAAAGAGTAAAAATTATACGGCTTAGTAGATGGGTGGTTTGTGGCGGCATTAATCTAAAGCAGCATAACTAAGGTATGATTTATAACAAGCCAACACCACCAAAGGAGTGGTCAGTGGCCACCAAGCCCTGGACAGGAGCAGCTAGCACCACATCCAGAGAACAGAGCATTACAATAGTCAAGACTGGAGGTAACGAATGCATGTATTAGTTTTTCTGCATCCTCAAAAGAAAGGAATTTTCTAACCTTAGCAATGTTGCGGAAATGAAAGAATGAGGTTTTGGAGATATGCTTTACATGACTATTTAGAGAGAGGTCTTGATCAATATATACACCAAGGTTCTTGACCTTTGTGTTAGGTGTGAGTGAAAGGTCACTAAGTAAGCTCTGATGATGGGGTAGAGTGTTGGTCAGGTTTTTAGGGCCAATCAACATGACTTCAGTCTAGTCAGAGTTTAAGCAAAGGAAATTATTAGACATCCAGTTTTTGATGTCACCGAGGCAGGCAACACATTTTGTTATGGGCATACAATCATTAGGCTTCATTGAAAGGTATAGTTGGGTGTCATCTGCATTAGAGTGGAAGGTAATGCCATGTTTTCTAATAACAGATCCCAAAGGTATCATGTAAAGGGAGAATAGCAGAGGTCCCAGTACTGATCCTTGGGTACACCATACTTAACTTCAGTGTGGCATGATGCTTCATTATGTGCATGTACAAACTGGTAACGTCCAGTAAGGTATGACCTGAGCCAGGCTAATGAGTCAGGCAAAGAACAAGATCTTTGCTTGTAGAAACAAAAGCAATATATCAAAACATCTAGCCAAACTGCATTATGTGCAGATGGAGAAATGCAAACTAGTTTCTACTTCTACATCAGGTATTAAAGTAAGCAAGGTGGCTGGATGTTTGATATTCGCCTGATATTCGATCTCACCGTTTCCCGCATTTGGTCTTGCCCGCAGACTTCAGTTCAACAACCAGATCAGCATTACATACAGTTCACACTGTTGGCATGTCTTCAGCGAAAAATTCATTGTTGGTGTCGACAGCTTTTCAAAAACCACTGTAGGTCTGATGGCTCATGTAGCTTGCGATACTCTCTGGCTAAGGGACCGTCAATAAATGACAGATTCAAAGTGTGTGCTGTATTTACTAGACATTATAAAAAAAATTTGAAAATGCTCTTCCTAACTCAATAAAGCTGTGTTTTCCCATACTGATCGCTGTACTAACATGGAATACTTAGTTACAACAGGTGACATTTTGTTGATCATCTTGTGTAGGCACAAGACTGGATAATTTCTGGAAATAGTTACCAAAAAATCAACAAAGCTATGTTTTCCCATTCAGATTGTTGTAGTACCCCCCAGTACATAGCTGCTACTTACTACAGGTGAGATTTTGCTCAAATGTCACTTTATCAAAGTCAAAGTCAGTTTTATTTGTCAATTTCTTCACATGTACTTGACATACAAAGGAATCGAAATTACGTTCCACACTTGTCCCATGCATAGACGTTGACAACAATAAAGTGCAGATGCACAACAAAAACAGTTCTAAACAAGAAGGTAATGTTAAGTAAAAAAAAAGTGCAAGTAGGCTTACGGCATTTTACTTAGATAACATACAGGATATAACAAGACAAGACATAACATGTAGTAAGTTTTCCAACAGTGTTGTTTTTGTTGTTTTTAGTGCAACACAAGATTGTAGCCGTAGTAGTAATATAGATAGTGGTAGAAAAGAATACTAAAATATATAGCAGCAGGTGTGTGCAATTTGCAATGCAGAGTTGTTGTTTTCAGTCAAGAGTGTTGTTTTTAGTTCTTAGTTCAGAATGTTTGTTTCCTTGTTAGGGATTGTGTGTAGGTTGGGGGTGGGGGGTGGATAGAGTCCAATCTGTCTTCCTATACTCCTGCCAGTCTGGTGGTACTTCTGGCTGGGAGCCGGGAGGGGGGAGAGTTCAGCTGTTGGTGAGCCTGGTGGTGCGGGAGCGGAGACTTCTGACTCCTGAGGAGGCTGCGGTCCTTCAACGTCTGCAGTAAGCTTCTCTGGATGTTTCACCAGTCTGTTGTTGCCAGCGTCCTCTTCTATGCAGTGGCATGCTGGGGAGGAAGCACTAAGAAGAGGGATGCTGGGCGACTGGACAGGCTGGTAAGGAAAGCTGGATCTGTCGTGGGAGCTGAACTGGAGTGCATCACTTCAGTATCAGACAAAAGGACCCTGAACAAGCTTCTCAACATCCTCGACAATGACTGTCATCCACTCCATAGCACTATCATGCAGCAGAAGAGCTTGATCAGCTGGAGACTACGCTCCCTGACATGCACAACAGACAGACTTAGGAAGTCATTTGTACCCAGGGCCATACAACTCTACAATGCTTCACTGAAAGGAAAAGGAGGGTTGGACTTCTCTGCATTGTCTATCTGCACCTGAACACTCTTATACACTTACAAGACATTTTTCAACAATACTGTGTATTGTTGACAGTGACTAGGGACCCTACTGGCTACATTAGCCCACATGCACAACTCCTCCTCACACTGTAACTTCATACTTGACCTGCATACTTGATTGATGCATGAACTTGTATATGACTTATATAGACTTATCCTTGCACTGATGCTGTAATTTTATATTACTAGGCTATTTTTATTTTTATCTTATTGTCCATATACTTATACTAGAACTTTTAAATTGCTATGCTGATGTTTTTTATTGTCCATTTTACACATGCACATATTTATTGCTGGTCAATAGACTTTTAACCTTGCACTATTGCACTACTGGACTCATTTGCACAACTACCTTGACACACACCCCATACTGTACCTCAGTACATTCATCCCTACCCATAGTATTTGTATTCTATTGTTATTTTTAGTAATGTTGATCTAGTCATGTTGTTTTGTTGATGTGCTTCTTATCATCCTGTGTACACTGTAGTATATGTTGTGTGTGATTTTTTTTAAGCTGCTGGGACCTTGAATTTCCCTTGGGGATCAATAAAGTATCTATCTATCTATCTATCTATCTATCTTCTGTATCTCTTTCCAGATGACAGGAGGCTGAACAGACAGTGTGTGGGGTGGGTTGCATCGTTGACAATTGTGATGGCTTTGCGAGTGAGGCGGCTGGTGTAGATATCTTGCAGGGAGGGGAGTTATGGCACTGTCTTCTTTACTTGAGGCACAGAACTATTTTTAATGTAAAAAATATACATAAAAAACAACAGAATATCTTTTCCTAATTATGATTTTTGTAGTAACTCACAATCCATTGCTGCTACTTACTACAGCTGTGAGTTTTCAAAAATGTCACTATCTGTAAACACAGGAAAGTTTTTGTAATGAAAAATATTTATCTAAAATCAACAACAGGTTTTTCCCATTCTGATTATTGTAGTGAATGTAAATGTGCTTCTTGGTGTTTTCCAAACTTAAGTGTTAATGTTAGGCCTAGTTAAATGGAATGACATTTCACAGACATAGGCTATAGGCTATTTTTTTTTAAAAGGTTAGATATTTGCAACAGTGTTTCCTGTTGATATAATCAAGGAATTTTGACACGTAAGTCTTACAGGTGTAAATAATCCAGTGAAATTATGTCTTTCAACTGTGCATAAAAGAGGGGGGTGGGTACATGATACATGAGGCAACAGTAGTGTTTGCAACAAGCACACATTATGTAGGAAACCCTGTACTACACTAGACATGATACAGGATTGTTTTTTATTGTGTTTTGTTTTGTTCTCATGCAGTTATCATGGGAATTCGGATGAAGTTGGCTGCTATGTGGCTCCTAGACCTTTATCAAAAGGGAACTGTTACTTTGAGGTAAACCGCTTACTGTATATAATATATACATCCACTGCTGAACTGAGTGAGATGATATTGTTCTGTGTTACATTTTTTTCACATGTAAAGAATACCATGAAGTTGTCCTGTTCCTTAAAGGAGATCTCTGCTCAGAGGTTATACAAATTAGAATTATGTAATAACGATTAATAGAAAAAAGAAAAAAAAAACAGGAACTATTTTTTTTAAACTGTAGACCGTTCAGTCTAACAAATGACAGAATCTTTAAATTTTTATGTGGTCCACTGTGAATGTTTTAGTTTAGATTTATTTTTTGCTCTGAAATCTAATTTTGTGACCCCAAGGATGTCATAGTTAATGCAAACTTAATTAAAAGGATGTATTTAACAAACATGTATTTATATAGTTTGATAATAACTGACAAAAACTATATTAGGCCGCCTATTACAACCTTTTTCATTGTACAGCTAACTAACTTAATAGGCAACAACTTAACAGCATTTGCAGAAAAGTTGTTGGCCAGATGCATAAGAATTGTTTGGATATAGCTCTGCCTGAAATCTTGGAGTCAATCGCAAAGATTCTAGAACGCTCACTCTAAAATCTTTGGTTAATCGTGTATTTCATAACTTTTTAGAAGCTGCTGGTTTTGCAGCAGAGGCTGGCTACGTTTAGACATATCCCTCGCATCTGTGAGGATTTGAAACAAACTCACGTGATTAACAAGATATGGTCTCTAAGCAACCTTGGAGACTCATTGAAATTGAAAGTTGTGACAAAAGCGGGCAGAAACCGTGTTTGTCTTGTAAGTGGGCGATCGCATTTACTTTGAGAACGCAAAAATGCCCTAATTCTGTTCGATTCCGTGTTTATCAGTAAATTCCGTTTTTATGACTAGATTCCGTCCGCGTTTTCCGCATCACGGACATCATAGGGCCCTATAAAAGGCATTTGGGATAATTTTTACGGTAGTTCGTTCAGCACTGAAAGTTTGAATTGTATTATTTTTAAACTTTGCCTATCGTTAACCACCCATTCACTTGCCATTGCATGTACGAGATAAACGTTCGTAGGCCGACAGAAAGTAGGCTAAATTTGACCCAAACATAAGAGTTTTTTGTTCTAAAAAATAGGGGGGGGGGCGTCTAATATTCGCGGACAACATTCGCTGTTTTTTTTAACCCTGCACAAGGCCCTAAAGCTATATAGCGGGAGCTCTGTACAGCTAGCTGTATTGTTGTATTGCTTGTGGTCCGCTCTCTCACACGTTGAATGTTCTGTATTTACTATACAGGCCTGTTGAGCAGTGCGCTCAATTGCTGTTTGCAACACAACAGGCCAGTCTAATAGAAAAAAACGATTTCTAGGCGATTTTATGACCACGAAAATGGTCCACAAAGACTTACTGAGAGCTTCTTTAAAAGTTACAGAGCAAAAATATTCTGATGCTGGAAAGAATATGTGAGTTTGGCTGTTTTAACAACCGTGTCAAAATACTGGAATAATAACTTTCAATGTGGTGAGCTCATCTGTGGTGGCATGCAAAATATGGCCAATCCGTTTGGGGCTCATATAATTCTGCCCTTCAATCATTGCCCTGTAGTTTGAATTGTGAAGCTTATCTCATGCCACACAATTAATAAAATAATATTGAATATTTGTAAAAACATGTATTTTACAACTGGTCATGATTAAATAGGCTAGTTATTTGCAACTTGTGAAGCTTGTGAACATATTAGCAACACAGCTAGTAATAACAGCATTCGTTTTGTAAACGATTAGCAACACAGCTTTAGAAATAACATTTGGTTTTAATTATATCATTATTAATACAAAACACAATCAGTACATTGTGTTGTCAATAAATTACTTTCAACTTGTAACTAAGCCTGTGAACATATTTGCACCACAGTTAGTAATGACAGCATTTGGTTTGTGAGCATATTAGCAACACAGCCTGCAATGACTGTGTTTGGTTTGAAAACTATTAGCAACAAAATAACAGTAGTGTTTGGTTTTATTGTTGTTTTATTGGTTAGTTAACACTGGTGAACACATTAGCAACACGGCTAGTAATGACAGAGTTCGGTGACCATATTACCAACACAGGTTGTAACAATAGTATTTTGCTTTATTGTTGTCATTATTAACACACAAAACAATCAATACATTATGTTGTCAATAATTTTCTTTCATCTTTAAGCTTGTGCAACACATTTAGTAATAAATGGCTTGTGAACATATTAGCAACACTGCTACATGCTGACAGCATTCAGTTTAACTGTAATTATTGATTACACAATTCATCAGTAAGTTTAGGCCAATACCTAATGTCCAAGGGCTGGGCAAAAAATCGATTTAATCGATTTATCTAATTTGTTACTAAAAACGACGTTGATTTTGCATAATTCAATTTTTTCTTTCCTTCATTAACATCTGGGTATTTTTCGCGTTCCGTTCAACTGTGCCTCGCGAGTTAATGTAGCCGGCTCCTCCCCTGTGCAACACAACCACAAACTTGGGCAGGAGAAGTAAACTTTCAAAATGGAGACGGCAGCTCTAGCACGCATGCTACATTTGGTGATCAAAATTGTGATCAAAATTGTCTGTAGTCGGTTAAAAAATGATTAGTGTGGAGTGTATTTGTTTCCATTCACACAGATTATCAGATGAAATGACTTTTTGGAAGTTGCACAGTATTACTAGCCCACTGTTAGGAATGTGAATTGGAAATTACTACCATCATGATCTTCAATCTTAACAGATAAGGTAATGATGATCAGCTGCTTTATTAGCTAGGTAGCACTACCGTCTCCTCAAACTATAGATTCAGGGTCTCATCAGAGCGGTCATTTTCTTATGAGCCACGGCAATGTTTCAAATTGGCTTCAAACAGGTTGCTACACCTGATAGCCTACGTTACCGATGTGTACAGTTAAGAAGGCTAACAGTTAGCGGGCTAACATTCCAAAAAATAAACTGGTCTTTTAATTGTATTTTGACGGCTTAGCTCAACGCTGCCGTAACGCATTCAGTTTAGCTCTAGGATAACATATCTGACAGGTTAACTGGTTTCAATGGACTAATGAGTCACGGTGGTCGGTCAGGGGTACTTTTAGTTTTTCCCACCCCAAGAGGAGACTTTTACAAACTGCGTGCCGTATGATAAAAAGGGAGTGGGATGGAAAGGCCATCACTTACACACTGCAACAGACATGCTGCCCATTCTTTTGCGAGTGTTAAATCGTAAAATCTGAATGTTGAATGACACAGAGCCTCATTTACATTGTATTGTCAGTGTGTTTATATACACTACTCAAAAAAATAAAGGGAACACCAACACATCCTAAATCTGAATGAATGAAATATTCTTATTCAATACTTTGTTCTTTACATATTTGAAGGTGCTGACAACAAAATCAATTGATTGTCAATCAGTGTTGCTTCTCAAGTGGACAGTTTGATTTTAAGAGAAGTGTGATTGACTTGGGAGTTACATTGTGTTGTTAAAGTGTTCCCTTTATGCAGCATATTTTTACTTTAAGGACACAGCAGTATAGTTGCACTGACGTTTGGGGAAAAAAAATCGAGAATCGAAACTCGAATTTAAAAAAAAAAAATTTTTTTTTTTTTTTGTAAAATCGCCCTAACCTATAATGTCCCCTACCCTTGTTTATTCTCCTTTGCAATTCTACCCTTCATTCAATATAAACCCTGACAATTTCAAAAGCAGGATGCCTTCACTGAAAATCAGAACACTGGCAAATAAAAATGGACTCCGGAGGAACACGGTAATAAAGTTGGCAGGACCCACGGAAGTTTCCCTGGATTTGTTTATAGCAAAGTAGCACAAAAAATTGCACAGTCGTTACACGTAAGGAATTTAAACATGTATGTATTAATTGGGCAATGGTGCCATGTGCAATCTGCTCACACTGGGCCTCAACTCCACTTGCCTGCCTTACTCATGACATGCTGCGCTTTGATCATCTGATCTGGTCTAACAAGTAAAATAATAGTAGTGTAAAAAATGGGCTGCAACATCGGGAGAGTTAACATTATCTGGAGGAAGTCTGGAGGAAACTTCAAAATCATTGTTTACAGTGACAACATGAAGCCTACAGCATATTGTGTCGTAAGGTGTATGGAGGAGCCAGTGGATTTCTAAAAGTAGACATAAGATGTCAGTTTTCTTAGAATGCAGTAAAGATTAAACAGTTCTGTTATTGCGCATTTCCACCAGCCCGGCTTAGCCCGGCTCTACTCGACTCTACCCACGTTTGTTGCTTTTCCACCGCCCCAAAATAGGGCCAAGTAGGTACCATTTTTTGTACCTGCTTTAGCCAGGTTCTTTTCGGGCCAAGTAGGTACTAAAGCGTGACGTGGACTGACTGACGCTGCTGACTGGTGCGAGAGGTGGTTGCAAGCTTTAGCAGGGCCTGTTTTTCCCCTATTAAAAGTTCTCTGCTTCTAAGCTAAATGAGAGTACAACTTTCCCTCTGTTTGGTGCCGTTTGTTTTTTCTTTGTGAAATAAAATATTTCATGCCATGAATTTCATCTACTGGTCTGATATTCTGAACATAAAGCGCCATCAGCAAGTGTTGAAATGAGAGGTAACAACTGTTTATCTGTTTATGGTTTGAATTTAGTTCGAAGTGAATGGGTCAGCGTGTGTGTGGTCGTACCCGGGCTTGTGGAAAAGCAAATGAGGTTGGTTTCAGCCCTACTCTACCCGGCTCTACTCGGCCTGGTTTAGTAGTGGAACAGCACCATTAGATATGAGTGATGAGCGCTCTGTGGTGCTTCAGTATGTGGTACCCACATATACAGATAGCGTTTAGCTTTAATGAAAGCTACAGTAAAACATTGTGATGGAAGATGATATCGCCGTTTGGGGGGGTGTTTCCGTTAAACAACCGTAAAAGGACATTTATGGCCAAAGCAATTTGTCTTTTAAATTAACCAGACTAAAGGTATTTGATGTTCGCTGAAGTCCTGTCTTTTCTTATAAAAATGCATATAGTTGCATCAGTTATCCTAAATTTTCAACAGGGAGCTCATTAGCTGATTTAAACAGGTTCTCCTTCATTCGTTCCTTCCGACACACAATTGAGATATCGCAACCCCAGTTGCACGCAAGCTGAGCATAACTAAAACCAACCGTTTTGAAAAAAGGGAGCTAGCAACTTTGCAGCTGCCTGCAGCTCGCGAGCTCTGAAAAAGGCAGCTCATATAAAAGTTGCAAGCACGCTAAACACCCCCTTCTTTTCGCCCTCAGCGGAATCTGGCGCCTCGCCAGTATCTCGCTGAGCGCTCTAGCTAACTTATTCCAACCCTTGGCTAACAACTTGACTTAGCCCACCAAACAGGCTTTAAGGCTACTACTTCGAGATAAAATATTTAGGATTCGCTTCACTTACCGCGAGGCTTACGCCAGTAAATCCACGGCAAACCGTCTTCGGTGCTCCAGGATTATGCAATGTCGTCGGTGAAGCGGTGTGCGAGTTGCCTCCGGACCATGCCGCACGAAGATTCTCACAGGAAAGACTGCAAGAAACGCTGTTGGTTCGGCGATGGAGGATTCTTCCACTGAGCTAGCTCCCTAAGCTAGTTCCTCACTATCTGAAGCTAGCCAGCTAGCTCCACTCAGGCTAGATTGCCTGTGGCTCAGGCCCCGGCTTCCTTCTTCTTCCCCGCTAGCCTCTCATGTGGTTCAGGCCCCCGAGTTGCTAGCATCCCGGCGGCTAGCAGGCCTTGTGGTTTTAGCCCCTTTAGCCTTTAGCCGCTCCTGTGCTCCTCCGTAGCTCCGTGCTCTCTCCAGCAGACTCTGAAGAGATGAGAGAGACGCTCACCGTTCGAAGACGACGATGCCTACCGTTCTATAACGTCGACGGAGATTTCCTCGCCAATTCAACCCAGCTACTAGCGTGCTCTCAAAGGCAGCTTCTGTAGCTGCTGTCTGTGTCCTTTGTCACAGCGTGGTGGAGCTCAGCTCGCCCTCATGTTTGACACAAACACAGCGCACTCTCTACACGGCTTAGCCACCGTTAATGAGCCCCAGTGCTTGCACTCTATGCACTGGTGGACGTTTTTCAGACGGTTGATGAAACAACTTGTTTTATCTCCCAGTTCAGCCCGTCCGTTGGCATGTTTACTTAGCTGTAGCCGTCATTGAATGGGGCTTCCATTAACGTGAAAATTCTGGCGTCACATAGAATTCTCGATAGCTCAGTGGCAAGGGCGTAGATTTGGTCTCAGCTTTGGTAGGGACAATACCGCCCCCCCCTTCAAAAAAAAACCCTACCTCACAGATAAATTATTCAATAATTTTGAATCTGTATTATGTTGTGTCTGTATTCTGAAATCTATTTTCAAATAATGACAATAATACAATATATATGCTACCTAAATATTAGCTATTACCTACAGTAATTGTGAAAAGACTAAATTATGAATTTGACTCCGCTTGACAGTCAGTTAGCTTTAACTTTTAATAATAGTCTACAGACTAGGCTACTATTAACTGCACACTATAGACTACACTAACAACACCAATTAGCCTAAGCCTACAAATTTATACCGGAGATGGTTAACATAATATTCGTCACCTACCTGATTGAACATCATCATCTCTCAGGGTTGGTTAAGCATGTAAGCTGCAACACCTCACAGTAGGAATGGCTGTACACCTACTCTCTGGGTGCTAAAACAGTAGATCTTTTTTTCTATTTGCGTGGCACTGTAGGCTAACAACAACAACAAGGAAGAAAATCGGCCAAAATGATTTTCAGTACCAATGTAATAGGTTTAACACTTTTCTGAGAATATAGCAAAACGCACCTGCCTGTGCTTTTCTACTTGCTACATAATTAGCCTACAAAATGCATTACGGCATATGGTTAGCATTTTGCTTTAACTACATGAATATGACCCCCCTGTCATCAACCCAGTCATCAACCTGATTGCTATCATCATCCAACACCCCACAACGATTTATCACAGTAGGAAGACGGGTGATAACACTTGCTAAACCAATTCTATGCACTACTTACTCTCTCTGTGTTGAAATAGGTCCGTATATCTTTTTTCTCTAGGCTATATCTTTAGAAAGCAGAACAAAGTGAGTTTGAATAACCAGGATAAGTTTAACATTTTTCTGAGGACATATAGGTTATCACAGATAACGTTATCAGCACAAAATGAACCTGCGCTCAACTCTTGTAGACAACTTTTAACGATTAATGCAGGCTTTGTCCTTGTGAGTGGAACGTGAACCTGCAGGCGCGTTAGAGCCAATCAAATCACAATATGGATAAGTTCGATGCTGAAGCTCTGGAAAATTGATTGCTAGCACGTCAAAGGAAAAAAAACTACTGTCTACAACTTATTCTATTGCGTCCGCAAATAAATATGTTAATAAATTCATATTGATAAATAAAATAAAATTCGAAATATTGGTAGGGACTTGTCCCTATGCAAACCTACGCCCATGCTCAATGGTAACGATGAGGGACTGACAATCCGGCCATGTCGTCTCAACGAGGGTTCAAAGCCGGATTCCTATAACCAATGGACGAATTTTTCGTCAAATTGTTACTCCGATTGAGCCACTCAAATGAGAGCTGGTGTGATATCTTAGGTATCTGGATGCAGTGGTTGAGCGGATCCGTTATCGCCTACCACTCAAGAGTCCTGGGTTCAAATCCCGTCCCGTTCATGATAACGGTTATGTTGAACAGCTTGTGCAAATACTTTGAATTGTGTTTTCTTAAGCTCTAGATGCTCCTTCGAGCCATAAGCTGACGTTTTGTGCTTAAACAGCCCTAATGCCACCTCTATTGTTTTTTATCTTGCTCTCACTGAAGGTGTAGCTGTGTTAATGTGGTTGAATGCATTAGCTTCTGCTTATTATGCAGGGGATTTGGGTTCAAATCCCGGTTGATGCAAGGGGATAAAACTCACCGTGGGCTGAGAGTGAAATTCTTACTCCTTTGATCTGCAGTTCTAGAAGGAGTTCGACAAGCGCTGTCCAGTAAGTAGACAGGGCAGCCTACGGCGAGCCTGGCTCTCTTCCGGATGGGACCCAAGGGCCGTCCTGTGTGCCTACTGCCCCCTGGTGGCCCTGAGGTTATGTGCTCTCAGGCCTTTCCCCCTGCTCCAATCAGACATCTGGTCCAGTGTGTCACCTCAGACTTCGGAACCACTCCGCAGCCTGTTAGCACTGGCCGTGTGCATAATGCACAGCTGAATGGGGGAGGAGAGTGTTCTGTTTAGGCATCTGGATGTCGCCTTAGGCGCGCCTCCAGCCCTACAGAGCCACCCTCGCTGTGTCTCACGTGCCTCTGCTCCTCCCACCTGCTAGGTGGAGACTGGCTTGGGGGCAGACAGAACCCCCCCACCTCAGATGCGCCGCCAGCCTTGTGGAGGCACTCCCACGCTCCCATCCCCACCCCCCTGCGCTCACAACCAGCCTGTGCCTGCAAGTGGCCTGGGATGGGACATGCGCACAGCTGGGAGGTAGATGTGGTCTCTACCCACAGGTACATGGCTGTCGCCTTAGATGCGCCGCCAGCCTTGTGGAGGTGCTCTCCTGCACTCCCACCCCCACCCCCCCTGCGCTCACAACCAGTCTGTGCCTGTGCCGCCAACCTCATGGAGCCACTCCCGCTACTGTTCGTGGGCCCCTACTGTTGGCGGTGAGAGTGTTCCACTTAGGCATCTGGATGTTGCTTCAGCTGCGCCCCCAGCCCTACAGAGCCGCTACAGGCGTGTGCCATGGGCCTCGCCTCAAGCCTCAGCAGGGCGTCAGCTCCGCGCCTTTTGCGCAGGGGAGCGAGTCTTCCCCTAGGGCATCAGGAAGTCGCTTCAGGAGCACTTCCGGCCCCAGGGATCCCCGCGCGTCACCACGTCAGTCCTCGGGTTGCGTGCTACAGGCTTCACCTCAGGAGCTCAGCAGATTGCTACCTTACCTCTCCCACAGAGCAGTCCTGATTTGTCAGGCTTGGACTGTTGCTCCAGCTCACAGCGACCTGCGCGACCAGAGGTCACGACAGGTCTGTGCCCCAGGCTTGTGGTCGGCTGTGCGCTGCCAGCTGCGCCACACCGTCTCCTACACCTCCGCCTGCTACAGTAGCGCCCGGTGTGGAGGGACATGCCCTCATTCATGCGTCGGACTTGCCCTGTTAGAGTGTCCAGTGAAATGTGGGAAATTGTTTAACCACTGGAGGCGCCCGTCTTCCTTGTGCGCAGCAGCGCTTAGGTGCGGTCTCGCCAGGGAGTGGTTACCACGGTCGTGTCTAACACGGCTGGACCATGGGCTCAGGCCGCTCAGCCAGATGGCTCCTGGCCCTCTTAGGGCTGGTCTGCGGGCCTGGCCTCACTGCTGGATGGTCAGCCGTTGTCGCTACTGCAGAGACGAGACCTGCTCTCCCAGGCGTGCGGGTTGATATAGCATCCCTGCCCCGAAGCCTGTCAGCTAGCTCCTGAACAGGACAAACTGCTGGGACAGGGTCGTTTCGTCTGTGATTGGCTCGGTCCAGAGTGCTATGGCCCGGAAGAGCTATGCACTCTGTAATGGCATGCTTCAGGTCTTGATGTGCGGCTCGGGGCTGTGACCCACTGTCCTGCTCCACTGCTTGTGTGCTCTCGCTACTCCAGCACATACTGAGCTTGAGCTGTTGCCTTCCATGCTCAGGATGTTAGTCCATCTATGCTGATCAGAGAGCTTGGTGGGGTGTCCCTGGGGTCCACCCTCTCGCCTCCAGCTTCACAAAGGGTGCCAGGCGTCTGAACCACCGGCGGTTAGGTCGGCTTGTCCCTGGGACCTCTCAGTAGTGCTCTGGGGTCTGGCAGGCGCCCCCCTTGAGCCGTTAGGCTCGTTCGCTCTACAGTTGCTCTCTCTGGAGACTGCGTTCTTACTTGCCTTAACCTCAGTTAAGCGTATGGGTGTTTGTTGGAGTTTGCTGTGGCTGACTCAAGGGTCACCCTCTGCCCAAACCCGTTCCGTCTTCCTGTAGTCTTCTCCTGAAGCGTTCGCTCCAGGTTCATCAGTCTGAGTGCCCTTGCCCATGATGCGTCAAACGAGTCTACACAGCTCACGCTCTGCCTGAGGAGACCGCACGTTGGCAGATACCGGTCATGCCTCCGAGGCCTCTGATAACAGTTTTGTCAGGTTTACGCGCTAGACGTGACTGGCACGGATGTCGCGGGAAGTGTGATCCGCTCCTTGCCGGTAGCTGCCTGTTACTTGACTCTACGACTCCCTCATGTGAGTGGAAGCTCCTTGAGGTTGGTTGTATGCTCTCAATTGTGTGTCGGAAGGAACGAATGAAGGAGAACGTCTCGCTACTTTCGTAGCTTCGGTTCTCCGAAGAGTCCTGACGACACTCAATACACTTTGCCTCAAGTCGCCCGGTCTGGATGTTTCGGGCGAAAAGAAGGGGGTGTTTAGTGTGCTTGCAACTTTTATATGAGCTGCCTTTTTCAGAGCTTGCGAGCGCGTGAGCTGCAGGCAGCTGCAAATTTGCTAGCTCCCTTTTTTCAAAAGGGTTGGTTTTAGTTATGCTCAGCTTGCGTGCAACTGGGGTTGCGATATCTCAATTGTGTGTCGTCGGGACTGTTCGGAGAACCGAAGCTACGAAAGTAGCGAGACGTTATCCGATCAGATATTCTTACCCTAACGGTAAACTGGCAACTAAGTCAAGCCGTCAATTAGATGTTCGCTGCTCTGCCGCATCAGATGTAGCCAGTTCGATTGAGTCTTAAGCTAACGTTAACTGTTAAAGTTACGGCAGATGCGGCGTTGACTGACCTAACGTTATATCTGTAAGGTATCTGGTGTAGCCTGTTAGGAGGAGAAGGAGGGAGAGAAGCGATGAGACGCTTGTTTAGTTTGAGAATTCGGTAGTTCTAATAATAACCTAATAAAGCAAGACGTTGATTATCTTTACCTTTTCTGTCACCATTGAAGATCCTGAAATGTAGGCTAGTCCAACGCGGAACATTCCCCAATAGATCGCAACACTATAAGACCAATAGCCAACACAATACCAGAGCATCTGTGTCATTTTTTTTGGTCCCACATAGGCTACTCATCATGCAGTCGTCTTTACTGTAGCCTGTAGACTTGTGTAACTTGGCCTACTTTCCCCAAATGTAAGCTCTCGAACCCTACAAACTCGGCGCCAAATGTTTTTTATTGGTTTATTAATTTCAATCAATTTTGATTGAAATGAATATGATCGTTTAACGTTTATAGGCCAACCATCGGTTATACAGTCACTGTTAACGCCCCTAACTTAGTTTACAGAGCAGTCTGCAACAGAGCTCCTTAGAAAGTTTAAGTCTAGCTATTAGGCCTACTGTGTGTCTGATGGTGGCTCTCCATCCGGATGTGGTCAGCCAATCACGATAGATAATGATATCGTCCATCAGCACAACCCTGGTGTCTGTGCCATTTCAGGTAGTAAGTGTACTAATGTTTCTTAAATAAAATCTGCCACAACAACGACCGAGTATTGGTTAATGCATTCACATTTAACAGAGCTTAATGTTGGATGTTTTTTTTTTTTTTTCGTACAGATGTAGATGTCAGAATTTAATTGGCTCTCATTAGCGAATAAGGGCTAGATCTGTGGCTAATGCATTCAGGTATTTTGCCTGTCCTCTGTCTGCTAGATATTGTAGCCATGGAGTAAAAGGGAGGGGGCTTGTCCCTGTGAGGTGATTTAATACAGGAAAGCCTGCTTGGACTGGTTCATAAATTAGGGTTTGGTAGAGGGCATGTGGCTCTTAATTTATGGGGCTACAGTGGAGGAGGGTGAATGTGTGGAGCGTGGCTATGGTAGGCCTACCGGCATGTGTGGACAGCTGGCAAGTTGTGGAGGTTTGATGAACTTCCTCTCCAGGGGCTGTGGGGCTGGAAACTCACACCCCATACATTATCCTGATGGGCTCTGCACACATCACTACACACTGAATCCTCCTTTGCACATCATTCTGGGTATTCTCATTCAAAGAACTAGCATGTTTTCCCATCAAATATTTGCCCTGTAAAAGACTCGTGTGAGATTGAATTTGAGACAGATTATTAGTTTTTATTGGTCTAGCTTAACCAAAGTGCATATGGTGTAACATTGCATTTTTCAAATCCAGTATTTACTTCCTACTTTTGAAGATCTATCTTTTTATAGAGTGCAAATGTTTACTGAAAAAACTAAGGACGGAGAGAAAACTGTTCCTAAATGGTTGTCTGTCTCTGCGAACTGACTATAATGCACCTTAGCTTTTCACATTTTTATTATTAAACAATAAGCTGCTTATAGTAGGTACATAGGAAGTAATTTGTAATAAAAAATGTAATAGTCTAAATATCTTTTGAGTACGATCATTACCTATAGAGCTCCTCCTGTAGTTACAACAGCACAAATTAATATCAATATATGTGGATTTGTTTATTTTATTCAGACAGTATACAGTTTAACCATCAGTATTTGCCATACATTGAGGCAGTGGCAGCCTCACATAGTCTAACTGGTAAAGCAGTGCATGTTTATTTACATAGCTCATTTCATTCACAGAGGAGGTTGCCTAATGTGATCAGACCAAAAAAATGATTTGTGGGGAAAAAAGATGGGTAAAAATGGGTATAATATATAAGAATGAAACTTAAATGATAAAACTAATAGGACTTAGAAGATAAAAAGAGTAAAATTTAAGTGATGAATGATATAGATAAATAAAATAAATTAAATAAAAGTATAAATAAAGTAATAAAACAAAGTGAAAGTAAGAAAAGAATGGTGCAAAAGTGTTTTTTCTTCTTCTCTTCCTTTTCATAGGTACTGGTTTAGTTTTGATGGTTCCCCACATAAATTACTCGTTTACTTTGTGCATTAGTTTTTTTTTTTCAAGAGAAGCTGCACTGTACCCAAATATCTTCCAGGTGGCGCTTTTGAGCTTTGCCTTTACAGTGGGCAGCAGTTTAAATGGGCTAGTGTAGGCTAACGCACCCGCTATTAGGACTGTAAAAATACTAATACTAAAACATTGTTGTGCCAACTAGAGCATGGAAACCTGTGAAGCCCAACGGGACCCGACGGGTTCGGTCGGACTCAGACAAATAATTAGAACTTATGCTCGGGTTCGTATGCAGACACATCAGCGCGATAAGACATGAAACGTAAAATGACAAAACAACTTATTACACTTGTGACAGATTATCCTAATTGAAAAAATAAATAACAGCATAACATATTTCTTCCTGTGCCCGAGATTTTTCTATGGCTGCGACAACGAAACATATACAGCCTAAGTGCAGTTGTGAGACATGCTAAGATGGATTGCAAACAGAAGTTAGCCTCTGGAGAGTATAAGACCATCGAAGATGAGAGAGGAAAGTCGACTGTGTGGGAAAAGTAAGCAAGGAGGTTGTAGTTGTATGTTGTCCAAAGCGACGAAAAGAAAAGTTGTTAGCGAATGTAGAACGTACAAAGAAGAGTGGAAGGAAAGGTCTGCGTTCAGCCTACCTGAATTTATGAACATCCAACATCTCATCCTGCAAGGAGGTTATAGCCATTTGCAAAGAATATATTGGAAGGCACCATGCGACGACGCATGGCCAAAAAACATATCCACTTGCTAATTGGTGCTCTTTGTTAAGCGCTAGGAGACCTGTCTTTTGTAAAATGCGCTATACAAATAAAATTTTATTTAGTTTAATTTAAGCGCTGACAATTTTGGCCCACGGGCCGCTATTTGCCGACCACTGCTGCAGGATATGTTCAATGTAAGGGTTGTGGAACTGTCATGAAATATGACAGCAAGAAGACAGGGAATTCCCAGCAGCGACACGTGAATAACGCTTGTAAGTCATCTGGGCCATCACAGCTGAGAATTATTCCTTTGTTTAATAGGCCTAATTGTAAAAGTGATTTTGTAAAATGATTTCAATAAACTTGGCTATGTTAATGTTGTTGCAGTACTGGGAGCGCTCCTGAAGTGTTCATTTCATTTACAGATATAGGCCTATACAACACTCAAGAAAAATATAAACGCCACAAAAAATGCTCCGATTTTTCATGAGATGGACTTAAAGATCTAAAATTCATTCCAGATACACAATATTACCATTCTCTCAAACATTGTTCACAAATCAGTCTAAATGTGTGATAGTGAGCACTTCTGCTTTGCTGAGATAATCCATCCCACCTCACACGTGTGCCACATCAAGATGCTGATCTGACATCATGAGTAGTGCACAGGTGTACCTTATACTGCCCACAATAAAAAGCCACCCTGGAATGAGCAGTTTTTTGCTTTATTGGGGGTCTGGGGACTAAGAACTGGTCAGTATCTGATGTGACCACCATTTGCCTCTTGCAGTGCAACACATCTTCTTCGCATTGAGTTTATCAGATTGTCAATTGTGGCCTGTGGAATGTTGGTCCACTTCTCTTCAATGGCTGTGCGAAGTTGTTGGATATTAGTGGGAACTGGTACACGCTGTCGTATACATGTCGTAACATGCTCAACGGGTGACATGTCCGGTGAGTATGCTGGCCATGCAAGAACTGGGACATTTTCAGCTTCCAAGAACTGTGTACAGATCCTTGCAACATGGGGCCGTGCATTATCTTGCTGAAACATGAGGTGATGTTCATGGATGTATGGCACAACAATGGGCCTCAGGCTCTCATCACGGTATCTCTGTGCATTCAAAATGCCATCAATAAAATGCATCTGTGTTCTTTGTCCATAACAGATGCCTGCCCATACCATAACCCCACCACCACCATAGGCCACTCGATCCACAACATTGACATCAGCAAAGCGCTCACCCACACAACGCCACACACGCTGTCTACCATCTGCCTTGAACAATGTAAACCGAGATTCATCCGTGAAGAGAACACCTCTCCAACGTGCCAGACGTCATCGAATGTGAGCATTTGCCCACTCAAGTCTGTTACGGCGACGAGCTGGAGTCAGGTCAAGACCCCGATGAGGACGACGAGCATAAAGTTGAGCTTCCCTGAGACGGTTTCTGACAGTTTGTGCAGAAATTGTTTGGTTATGCAAACCAATTGTTTCAGCAGCTGTCTGAGTGGCTGGTCTCAGACGATCTTGGAGGTGAACCTGCTGGATGTGGAGGTCCTGGGCTGGTGTGGTTACACGAGGTCTGCGGTTGTGAGGCCGGTTGGATGTACTGCCATATTCTCTGAAACGCCTTTGGAGACGGCTTATGGTTGAGAAATGAACATTCAATGCACGTGCAACAGATCTGGTTGACATTCCTGCTGTCAGCATGCCAATTGCACGCTCCCTCAATGCTTGTGGCATCTGTGGCATTTTGCTGGGAGACAAAACTGCACATTCCAGGGTGGCTTTTTATTGTGGGCAGTATAAGGTACACCTGTGCACTACTCATGATGTCAGATCAGCATCTTGATGTGGCACACGTGTGAGGTGGGATGGATTATCTCAGCAAAGCAGAAGTGCTCACTATCACACATTTAGACAGATTTGTGAACAATGTTTGAGAGAAATGGTAATATTGTGTATCTGGAATGAATTTTAGATCTTTAAGTCCATCTCATGAAAAATCGGAGCAGAAACAAAAGTGTTGCGTTTTATATTTTTGTTGAGTGTATGTTAATTTAAATTGGTTAGCCTAACTGTGGCCGGCCTCTTGTTTTAACGTGCACTATGCCAATGAAAATAATGTGATTTTCAGTGTGTCGGGCTCGGTTGGACTCGGACACGAATATTTTAATACCTATCGGGCTTGGGTCGGATTCGAACACTGCGGTGTCGGGTGCGGGTCGGTTGTGGACAGAAAAAATCGTCCCGATCCACACAGTGCCAACATCATCTTGAAAAGCCGATTAGAACCTCTGTCTACTGACTGTAATGGACATTTTGTAGCCTTTAGAACCATTTGGACTTTTTTAGGCCTGTATCAATGATTAGTTTGCTGCCTAACTTTGTTTAGCTGAATCCCTCACCAGTGTGCATCGCCTGCGTATTTGCAGAGGAGCCTGCTCAGGTTTGTGAGATTTTAATGTCTCAGACAAGGGCCTGATCTCGACCTTTTTTCGAACTTTATTTCGTCAACAAGTTCCATCTAACTTGTTAAGTTGCCTGAAGAAAGTTAGGAAAGAGTATTAATTCAGTTAATTAAGTTAATTACATAAATTTAATGTATTTTTGTTTAGTTGTTTAGTTTATCAACGTAACATCCATTATTTTATATTAATCAATTTAGTTTATTAAGTTCAACTTAACCCCTTAAGGCACACCATCCCATATATGCTCAAGCTCAGGGTCTTAGCTTTCATTTGAAACCAATTTTATGTTTCTAGGTAAAGGGGTTTTCAAGTTATAAACTTTTGAATGTCAGTAGGCCATCTTGTTTACAAAAAGTCTCTATGGGAATTTACATAGGGGTCCCAATCAAAACGCATAAACATATTTTTCAAAGAATTATATTCAAAAATCATATTTTTGGCCTTTTGACTTCAATTTTTTGGTGTAACAAGTTGAGAGATGGAGGATGGAGTTAGGACTTAGATGTTTTTATTTGGGGGTATCATATGGATGGTACCTTCATATCTTAGTTAGGTCATAGACATTTGAAATGAGCGGGAAAAAAAAACTTCGTTCCAACCTCTATAACTCTGTGTCCATATGTCACAGAAACATACATATTCTTCTAGAAAAAACTTGGGTTGGGGTGTCACCTTTCCAATCGTATGAGGCACATCCCTGAGTCTAAAACTATGTAGGAACTGTCAAGCTTTCAATTTGGGTATGCCGTTTTTTTGAAAAAAAGGAAAAATAGGGGTGTGCCTTAAGAGGTAAAGTTTGTTACGTTCAATTTCTCTAAAATTTATTTTATGTTTTAAAAAGACACATTTCAGTTTTGTGTTTAATTGTGTTTAATAAATGTTTTACAATGGACGCATTCTGTTGTTTTTCCGACAATTTGTTGGAAATTATTTAACGTTAGCCATGCTAGCCTGCCTCTAACCATAAGTAATGTAAGAGTAAAGTGGTAAATGCGTGTTCATTTAGGATGGAGCCACTAGGAGACCGAGAATAGAATTTGAATGGTTTAATGGTAAACTTAGATTCTTACAGCATATGGTAATCAGAGACTACAGTATGCTGGAGAAAATGGCCAAGTTCTAACTAATACAGGAGTTGGTTCTAGCTTAAATATGTCTTCCGGTTGACACCCATGTCACATGGAGAAAAGTGAAAGTTTCCATGAGACAGGAGGATGCGCAAAGCATCTCCTAACCAAATGTCTTTACTTTGCAACATTTTTCACAGGACACAGATTGTCCAGTCTTTGCTCTCGCACACACATGGCCTTGTATCTTGTTGCATGTTAAGCGTTATTTCACCATTTTCTCTAACACTAACTGTTCTTACACCAGTTATTACAAAATAGGGGGAAAGACTTGACACATTTTCATCTGCCAAGCCAGATTAAAAGAGTACAAACGTGTTCAATTTCAGTAGACAGCATAAACTTGTCTCTGGTTATCCTGCCAACGTTGGCTCCCGATAGCTGTCTATTGAAAATGATGGTGGCTAGCTAGTGTTAGCTGCTAGCCAAGTATCGTCGACACCTGTTATAATTAGAAATGGTAAATTGTGTTGGTGCAGCTGACTTCTCAATAAAGCTGGATTTGTACTTATTTGTCACATTGACGCCGACCTTCTGCAGATAGTCTGCAATACTACGAACCCTTTGCATAGTGTCTCTGTGGCCTGATTGTGTGTGCATTACTAAAAAATTCTAACTGTGTTGTCAACCTTAAAATCATGCAGACAGCAGGTAAAAGCAACACATGCGGTCTGCATGTCAGCACAGCAGTATTGCTGGATTTAAGACGTAATTTGTTGTTGTGGCATATGGCCTATTTGCACCTGTGATCCAGAAAATTACAGGCTGCAAGTTGTCAGACTAATCCTACTCTAAAGTGTTATTGTCTCAACATTGGCTCGACAGAATGCAAATGGGTGGTCACTTAATCTTACTCGGACACTGACGCTTTTTTAGTTAGAATTCAGAG
Source organism: Limnothrissa miodon (assembly GCA_017657215.1). NCBI lineage: Eukaryota > Metazoa > Chordata > Actinopteri > Clupeiformes > Clupeidae > Limnothrissa > Limnothrissa miodon. The sequence goes on along the minus strand of JAGFZM010000083.1, from coordinate 433,492 downwards.
GGCCATCACAACACTGACATACAACCTCTATAACCAATATCCAAGGTAGAGTTATCAAGAAATGTGTTATGGTCTCTGACAACAACCGCACTAATTTCAGCCACAATTTCATTCCAAAATTCTTTTATTGATTGCTACATACACATTTTGTTTTCTTTTAGAACACCTGTGGTCTACCACGTATTTCCTCCAAATTAAATGTATCTTTATTACATTTTTGGTCTAAACATGGTAAAGCCAAATATTGGATCATTTTACATTGCAAGACATTTTTTTTCTTCAAGAAAGTCTTCGCTCTTCTAATTAGCATATGAAATTGAGGGTGGAGTAGAGTGCTCGTGCATGGTCGCATTGGTTGTGCACAAAAAAGTCTACATGGAATAGTGCGTACTTGGGGTGTGCAAAGCAGTCGGTATTTGTATTTGTTTAGGGGAGGAAATAATTTGTATTTGTAAAATTCATCCCGTTAATACAATATCAAATGAATAAAATACCACTGTGAACATTATGAACCCCACCACCACCTGCCCTTGTTGGCGTAGTCTGAACAGACAGAATAAAAACAAATAATTCATCACAAACTGTTCCTCTGAAAGAATATTTTAATGCACAGAATCTTGCTGTCTCTAAAAAGACAGAATCTAAAACTGCTTTGGTTCTTGATTGTGATTGGCTGATTCTGCGTTCCAAGCCGTTGTAAAATGACTATAAACACATACCGGTGCCTCTTCACTTCTGTATTACTGCGCAATCGAACGTCATTTAAAAACCGTTTGCCTGGCAACCACTCTCCAAAATGAACTATATGTATTCGCGGAAGAATGGTTATTACAATACGCTATTTTATTTTTAAAGTACATGGTTATATGCGATGAAATCTTATAACAATTTACTTAAACAGTTTTAGATAAGCGATAAGCCACTCGAGTCTGTGCGTATACACTGGTTTTAGAACAGCTGAGGGGTTTAACGACACCCCTCAGCTGTTCTAAAACCAGCGTATACGCACGGCCTCTCGTGGCTTATTGCTTAAGTGTCTAACTCCCACAAGTGCATACAATAGACCGTTTTAGGTAAAACATCACTTAATCAAACTAGAGGCAAAAACACTAATGGCTGTTGCACTAGGTTACAGCTGAACTTGTCATTCCAGCTTTGTGTTGTTGATTTGTCAGAATAGACAAACTAAACCATCACCATTAAAGTTTTACCGGATATCTACCTGTCAGAAAGCTTAATGGCATTGAACGATCGAACAAAGGAGTAATGGGTTAACTTGTAAACAATTCTACAGCCAAATGTCCATCTATACTCTAGATAAGTTGTCCAAAATTTAGCCTGCATTAAGTTTTCGCACAGTAGGCCAACTTATTATTCACTGATATGGATATACACTGGACACCAAGCTGTCCAAGACATTTTGAGAGAGAGGTTCTAGAGCAATGACAATGTTGGATAAATTGGCTGTACACAGTGCAAGTGCCTTTTTTTTTTTCAAAATGTTTATCTAGTAAACACAAATTGCTTAACTTCCATTTCTTTTGGGGAATAAACCACTCGCAAAGCAGAGCCATTTTTTCTCTACCGTTACCAGTGCATGAAAGTACTAAATAACCTAGTCCTGTAATGTTTATGATTTCAGATAAATAAAATCACACTAAAATCCTGCAACATCTCATAGAGCACATTTAAATATCATTTATTGAAAGCAACATGGGAATTAGATAACCTGGTAAAGGAGAGTGTATGTTGTTATCTGGTTAGCATGAAAGGAATTAATGTATTGTTTGTTTTGATCTGTATGAAGTGAATGATGGCATGTCTTGCTGATCAGACAGACAATAGCTCGGCTGATAAAGCATGTTATTAGGTGTCCAACTGAGGTTGGCTAATGTGGTAGCCGAGCTTTCTTTAAATGATAACCCAGATGTGAAGCGTGTTGTCTATTTGCAGAGCTGCTTGGCTTAGAACTTTGATCTAATTACACAGATCTCTTCCGTGAAGTGGTGGTAGGTAGGCTACCTTAGAATTTGGAAATAGACGTTCAGACATAATAATATGCATCCAAAGACTTGTATGCTTTGATTTTTTTTCTCTTTTGTTAATGCTTACCTTTTCAATTAAATGTGTCTAAATATCAGTCCATTCCACTGTCGGCAGTTTCATTAAATCTTTGCAGACAGCTAGCATGTAGCTCGCCCCTGTAGCTGTTAAAGAGATCTGAATGGTTGAACATACCCACATAAATGCCAGTCAGATAAATGTTTTGTTGTAAATTCATCTTTTAAGTAAACTGAAAACCGAACCAAAATGGTTGAATTTCTTGTCCACGAATACATTATTTATTTATTTTTTTATTATTCATTCAAAATAAGTATTCGTACAAAACACATTATTTGTGTTTTTCCGAATGCCGTATTCGGGTTCGGCTCCACTCCTAGTAGGTAGTATGTTAGTGAGTATCCTATATTTAAACTTAAAAATCATTTAACACTTAATGCTGTTTTATTCACCTGATTTGTTGTCACTGTGATGGTTATTAGTCTTATCTGTGTGTCGATGAAGGCCTTTTGGCCATTTACAGCGCACTGTGAAAGGAAACTACTTGTATTGGTTGGAGTTTTAGACATTGGTTAAACAAAAACTGTTCAGGGAGCTCCTTGCATGGTAAGCCTTAAATCTAGGCATTTACCTTTGATGTTAACAAATTTGTTTGCCACAGAATCAAGTGAACTTTTCTTGTGTAGTGAATTTCAGTGTTTCTGTTTGTTTGTTCGTTTTCCTTGCAGGCAATGCAGGTCAAGCTATTTATTTGGTTTTATACCACATTAGTGGTTGTGGTACAGTTAGCCTACAGTGTAACATTGCCACCATTTGTTCAATGAAATATATATATATATTTTTTTATTTAAGTTCAGCTAAAGTTCCAGAGTTTCTGACCTGAAGCCACTTGGCATTTTACAGAATTCTTAAGAGCTTGGTGAATATCTCAGTGCTCAAGCAAATGTGTTTGACATTTGCAGCCAAGAGATTTTGCATGATCAATAAAGAGCTGCTGCTTATTTTATGTGAAGTGGCGCTCACGTTAATGACGCACATCCTGAGAGACTCCTCCGTTTCACCAAAGTAAGGGGGGCCTTTTCTTTTTTGTGCTTTCTTCCAATAAAGGTCATGTGCCTGTTGGAATATGCGTCAGTGGCGTCCTCATGTTTCCTCATTATGCTCTCGCTGGGCTTGCGTTTCACCTCCTCCGGAGCTCATACACCAGGCACTGTCTAATTCATCTCATTCCGAGCCCACTCTGGCACCTCTCATCATTTATCTTCTGTTGACATCTTTATTTCTGAAAGCCCTTTAATTGCTAACATATTCCACAGTGCTGCATTTTTTTCTGCCTCTTATTTCGTCAAATAAAATAAATCATGTAAGTGGCTTGTTTTCCTATTTGTGAGAATGTTGCCCACAAAATCTCCTTGAAACTAAATGCTTATAGTGGATATCGGCTAGGAAGGCAGAGATCTTTAAAAGCATACAGGGCAGCAGCGTGAGCTTATACAAAAGGAAAATCTGAACAGGTTCTCACAGAGTTGATGCGTTTCGCTTCTGGGTAGTAGTTGGATTTTAAAAGTGCAGGTAATGCTTCAATTTCAAAAACCCTAGCAACCAACTTTGAAGGCAAAGTTGTTTTGTTTATGAACTGGGCCTGCTCACTTCACACAGCTCTCATTTCATGGTTCTCCAGTTTTCTTTTAGAACTTATTACTCAGTGTGGCCCTTAAATGGATACACCGCAACTAAAGAAGTAGGAAGGCAGCATATCAAATGTAAAATGTTTCATGAAAGACAAACCTAATAACAAACTCTTTGAAGATAGCCTGTTGAAAGGGTGAGTCAGTAAAGTTTTCTCTCTGCTCCTTGTGGACAGTCCTGCTGTCCATTATCCTTGACGCGCCTTTATTTTAGTTGTGACTCATACCTGCTTAGGCTTTTATCACATCATCCGACGTATTACAGTAGTTTGAGAGATGGCCCTGTTCTGATTGTTTTTGGTCGGTCATTCCACCAGCGTGGGACGACACTTGAGAAGAGTCTGGATTGCCTTGGGCGAGGTGCCGGGACTGCCAGTCGACAGTCATTGGAGGACCGGAGTTGTCGGGGGGGGGGGTAGCCTGAGCCTTTATGAGAGCGCTAAGATAAAAAGGGGCAGATCCTCTAAGCACTTTGTAAGTCAGCATCAGTGATTTGAATTTGATGCGAGCCGCCAGAGGCAACCAGTGGAACTCGATTAGCTGAGGGGTGACATGCGTCCTCTTCGGCTTTCTACATGAACTAGTTCAGTTTATAGTTAAAAGTTAACTAAGTTTGCAGCTCAAGAAAATGAACTAGTTCAGTTCTTTTTTTGCGAGCTATAATTTTTCAGCCACAGCCAGGAATTATTAGTTTAATTATTAGTTTAACGCTGAAACTGTGTCAGACCTTCATATTCAATTTTTTTATTTTTTATTTTATTTTATTATCTAACCAGGGTTTACATTAACATTGAAGGCAGAGCCTTCCCCATTGTTGTTTTAACAGTTGTTGTTGTCTACATTAGTAGCAGTTGCAGCTTTCATCCCTAGAGTATATTCTAAATAACATGAGGACAAACTAACTGGGTGCTTTAGTTCAATGTGCCATTTCAGGTTAGCTGAGGTCGTGACTGAAGTGCAGATTTTAATTTTCAAAGCCAGAGGGCAAGTTTGCACAAAATACTAATATAGATAGTAACTAATTAATTAGTGGTATTTTTTATTTTGGTGGGACTCCAAGTTCTAATAAGAAATTTATTGAATTTTATAAAAATCTTTTAAAATGGACTACTACACATTTCCCCAAGTGCTGTAGTATGACCATGATGTGTAGAGTGATTTTGGTGGAACTACAGTTTATAGTAAGAAAGTTATTGAATTGAGTCCCTTTAACAATACACTAAGCCTTTACACACCAGAGACGACGCGAAAATGAATCACAAGACGAATTATTCGCAAAAATGTACACCGAGAGCACATGATTTTGTGACAGATTAACATGATAAGCAGTTCAAAAGATGAACTTGCATTAACTTTTTAATGCGGGGACAGAGAATATTTTGGGTGCACCCCATATTACCAAAACACGTTTTTGTGCACAAGCAGCAAACAGGAGGCAAAAAAATTCATTAAGTTCGTTAATTTTTCCTGGCCTACTAGTTAAGCTGTTCTTCTGTTGTTTTGGCATTGTTTAGAGTTTACTTAAAGCAACTCTAAAGAGTTTCAAAATCGCACCATCTACAGGTTAAAACCGGAATTACTGCTGTCGTAAATAATTTAGCATGCATATACCGGTAATATATTATATGCATGCAAAACCACAACGGGAAAAAAATTATGAAGATTTGCTAAACAGACTGCAAAACTGTAGTTTCGAAAGCCAAAATAGATAGCTTCTAACCCATCAGATTGCATGCGTAACGTTACACTTACAACCATAACATGGATGTGTACTCAATTTTCATTTAATTTCTAAATCCACTAGTTTCACAATCAAATATCTGCCTCACATATAAATATGTTGACAACTTACAGATGATGGTACGCTTTCAAAAGCGATAAAGCTATAAACAACTTGTATAGGAAACGTACCTAGCATTTCCCACGTTAGCGCCTTAGCTAACACAAAGACTATAAAATTCATCCACTGTTTGTAGCTATCACAGGCTAATCAATAGATAAAACAATCAATGATGAATACTGTCGGATATACCATTATTACTTACAAATCCAGTAGCAACAAAGCTAGCATGCGTTTTGCAATGTGTAGCCTCCTTCAGCTCTCGCCAACAAATGAAAGCCGGACCAATATTCCCGTGTTTTTTTTTTTTTTTTTTTTGCTTCTTCAGATCTCCTTCTTTTCTTTAGTAGTTCCTCCATGATTGCATTTCAAACACAACCCCGTTATATATCTGTCGAGGCAGCTCAACTCTGGCTATACTCCAACTTATGGCTGGCCGCAAAGCCAATCGACTGTAGTTTTTACTTGGACTACAGAACCTGGACCCGACAGGGCGAACCTGTTTAGTGCTATTACAGCCGATAGAGGGCTCCAGAGCAGGTGCAGAAGGTAACGGTCATACTGTTATGGTTTGATGGACCACCAAAACGATTTTGAAAAAAATATTTTAAGGTCTTAAAAACTCTTTAGTGTTGCTTTAAATAATGGAGAATATACATTGTTTATTAGACAGGCATTTATCTAAGTAGGCTATGTTCAATCACTCAGATCACGTTTAACGTTAGCAACTGGAGCATGCTGGCTGTCTGCAAAGAGAGCCTGTAGTTTTCAAGATGGCGGCGCCACCGTATTAAATGTAAATAAAAATATAAATGACCAAGTTTACCAGAACACTACAATTTAATGACGGTGGAAATTACTATTGTTTTAGATTGTATTTTTAAAATAAAAAAATAGATTTTAAATAAAAGACAAACATAAAAGTTACACATAGTGGCTTTAAGCAACTTAGGGTTAAGTGCCTTACTCAAAGGCTTAACGATGGCAGCTGGGATTTATGTTTTATTTATTATTTATTTGTGTAAACTATTCCTGACCAACCATGAGCCTCATAAGCCAGTTAAAACCAGTAAACCGATATTTGTCACCCTTTGTTACCCTAGGGCTAAACCCTGGCGGCAGCGGTAACCCACCCTTCGTTACAGCAACGTTGCAGTAACGTAAATTAATGACCAAAGTTATGTTGTCACAACGTTATCTCTGACGTTGCCACAATGTGGCGAGTGAAAGAGGCCATGAGGTAACCACGATGTAACTTTCCGACCATGCTAGTCCGTAACCGCAACTTTTTACAGTTTGCCAAAAGGTTGCTATGACGTAACTTTGTGATTTTGCCAGTTTGTTGCCTCAACGTCCTAGCGACGTTTTAGCAACCAAAATACCTACTGATGACCTTTTAGCAGCCTTATTTTCTATTGGGCAGACAAATAGTCCTCATTTGCCCTTATGCTAATAGGGGGTGACTATAGATGCAGGAACAGACCCCGGGCCTCGGTGAAATACAATTAAACTTTGTTCCTGAAATTGGCCTACACGGTCATAAAAAATGTGCAAAATTCGTACAATGGCTTGTCACTGGGGCAGTACCCTCCAGAGGTACATCTGTTGTGCCCTTTCCCATGGATACATATCTGTACCTAGGAAGTATGTACATTTCAAAGGCAAGTTTGTATCTCCTGTGGACTAAATTGTACTTGACTTTGACAGAAGAACAGCTTCCCCTTACTCTAAAGAGAGAGCCAAGTTTGACTGTAATTTGACTGTACATGACTATATTCTAAACCTGCACACACGATTTGTGAACAGCATTATGTGGTTGTTGGTATGAATTAATTTTTTATTAATTTATCTGAGGTTCCAGCCCACCTTAACCCCTGGCTACCAAACATAAAAAGTATTTCTTAATATGCAGGGAAAACGTCAAAAGGACGAAAATGTAAAACATTTGTGTCTGATCAATGTCTCGCATCCACCTACCCACACCTTTAGCATCACCACCACCACCTGCATCAACTGTCTTTTTGAGTGAAACAACATTATGTGTCATAGCCAGAACTAAGACAGTTGGGAACTTCAGAACCATTATAAATCAAACCCTGAACGCAGCATTTGTTGTTGTTTAACATGAGGGCCTGTTTTAATAAATTTTTTTTTCATAAACATGATGTCAAACATTAACTTCTGCCCCTTGTGCCAGGTAACGATAATGGACACCGGAGTAAGAGGCACGATTGCAGTGGGACTTGTTCCTCAGCTCTATAACCTTGACCACCAGCCTGGATGGCTTCCACACTCTGTTGCATACCATGCAGATGATGGCAAGTAAGTTCAACTGAGCTGTACACGACTCTACATAAAAAATCATAGATGATCAGGGTTAGTTAACTCATATTTGCAGGCTCTACAATATTTACAGGCTCTGTAATATTTGCAGGCTCTACAATGGAAACCCAGTAGGACAACAGTTTGGTCCTAAATGTAACCGTGGAGACCGTATTGGATGTGGGATTTATGCTGACACTGTGGATGCTGGCCTTACGACTGTTTTCTTTACTAAAAATGGGAAAGAGGTCTGTGGAACCTGCTGAATTTTACCTGTGTGTTTCTCTGGTCCTGAGACGAATTGGTCGACTGTGATCAGTTACGCATCTGTCATTATGTTGTGTTTGGTATTTAATGACCATAGACCAGTAAAACTTTATAAACACTGGTCATGTCTTTGTATTGTGGATTAGGTAGGTTCGGTGATAGTACCCATGGCCCCAGATGTTCTCTTCCCTGCCATTGGCATGCATTCGATGGGAGAAGAGGTACGGTTGGACTTGCAGGCTGAGTGGGGGCAGGAGGAGGATGACAGTGTAATGATGGTGGATAGCCATGAAGATGAATGGGGTCGCCTCTATGACGTGCGGGCTAGTGGAACGGTAAAGTCAAATTGTCTAATCTGGATTACGCTGAGTTTAATTTTTCTGCCCATGCATTGCTGTTTTGGCTGGTTATACAATATGTTTAAGGGATCCCTGACTAGTTGTGGGCTTGCTCAAGCCAACTATTGTTCCTCTTAAGTTTACTTTTTATTCTGACACAATTTTAGATCCACTATTCAGTCTAGGGCTTTCGAGACACCGTTCCAACTCTGTAACATCAGGCCTGATTTGGATTGGTGTGCTTGCATAACTGCTAGAGTTTGATCAACAAGAAAATGGCATTTTAAACTGGAATATCAGACAAAAACGAATTATGTAAAAAGATGTAGAAAATGATTTAAAAAGGTTGACATTTGGAAGGTACCTCACATACACACACGTCAACATACACTCACACACTTTGCTGTTTCTTCTAAGTTTCTAATAATATGGCCTACTTTTTTTCCCCCGGATGCTGAGAGGACGCTGGCGTGCATGTCGCCGCTTCTTGGAAGTACAGTTAGGTTACAGTTATAGTTTGAACTCTGGTCAAATAATCTTGCCTGTCACAAAGTTTTTCGAGCTGCTGTTTCCTCTGCGTCTGCTACAACAATCTAACCCGCGAGTGCCGTACACTGCTTCAGTAACGCTAATTACAGTCAGTGTCACATGAAATGGCCCGGCTGCACGCACAAACCTCACGTGCGTCATGAGTGTGTCACGCACTATTTAATTATTTTTTTTCTGAAGAAGCTGCAGTGTACCCAAACAACCACCAGGTGGCACTTGGGAGCACCCGCGGTCGCGAGTGTACTAACAGCATACAGCTGTCAGGAAATAAAGTTGAGCTGAAATAGGCTAGTTATAGTGAATAGCCTACTGTTATTTTGTTACTGTAAATAGTCTGTTATTTGAGTGTTGTTTTCGTGTTTGTGTTAACCAACACTAGGCTAAATATAGTAATTAATAATTCAATTCAATAAAAATAGCCTAATTAATACAGTGAACTATGCTGACGCATAGGCTACAGGCACGTTGAAATCAAATGAAACAAGTTTACTCAGCGACCAATGATCATTGAACGAACGTGTTATGCAAGTGCAATTTATGATCTGGTCCATGTACTTTTTCGTTCATTCATTATTGGATTGTGGATGTTACATGAGAAACTAAAAAAGGCAATATGAATTTGTACAGGTAGCCAGTTTATTATTTCTAAGACAGAAACTAAAGCAATGGTTGCATGTCTTTACTTAGATATAAAAAACTGGCGTTCTGAATTATGACTTGTCACCCTTTTGGAAGTAGGCTAACGTTAGCAACTCTTTTGGGTGAATTGGGCATTGCATGGGTTTTTTTGATACTGTCACCCGCATCACATCGCTTGTTTAAGCATATTCAGACATAATGTCGCGAAGGCATGCAGCGCATGCAGATATTTCACAGCATCTAAGGAGCAGCATTGACTAAAAGGGGTCTTTGTCACACATTGTCAGTATAACGCATGAAACCAACTAGAAATATGAAGATATAATCATACGGAGTCCGGTAGTAACGGGAGTCCGGTAATGATTCCACTGTTCATATGTGAACATATAGCCTAGTAGGCCTACTGTGCCTTTTATCTCAGTAAATTAAAATATCCAGGTTTGTGAGAATACAATTGCATGGGAGGGCAAAAAGCTGGCAAAGGTTGCAATGTGCAGTTGTTGCGAACAAAATGGGACAGGGTACGAGTTGCTTGCCCTGTGAGTTGCCCGCCGTGGCTTCCAGTCACTCAGTATACAATTCTGCTACAACGCGCCTCTCAACAAATGAACTACGTGCTCATTTAGTACTTAAAATTAAAAAAAAAAAAAAATGCCTGTGGAGGACATTATGCGTGTTCTAAGATTTCGTGATGTTCACAAGTACACAGTTGGAAATCGCTGTTTCTTCAGCAGTTAGGGTTTAAGAAACTTGTTCAAATTAAGAGCGTCCACGTTTGGCTTCAAAATTCGGTAGGCTACTCCAAAGATCTTTTCATCAACAGTCTCTGGCTACTCTTCAGAAACGGCGATTTCTGCACAGTAGCCTATCAACACAAACCCATGCAGGGCAATGCCCTGTCCACCCAAAAGAGTTAGGCTCCTAACTTTCAGGCAGGTCACAAGTCCAAAATAGACAATCAGCCTAATTCAGAACGGCAGTCTTTTTAGTATTTTATGTTCAGTATTTAACAAGTCATAGCAACTGTAAAAATTCATATACAAGTCTTTTTCATTTTCCATGTGACGTCCACGATCCAATAATGAATGAACGAAAAAGTACACGGACCCCATCTCCAGTTTATTTCTTTTATTTCATTTCATATTAATTTAAAACTATTAATAAAATGAAAGCCTAACTTTTTTCGGCCTGTGCTCGGGGGGGGGGGGGGGGCAATGGCTGTTAGGTGGGGCACCCAAATGCCCCACCTTGCCGCCGACTCTGTGGCAAAGGACGCGCCTCACAATAAATGAACTAGGCTACACGCGTGTTCACCTGGCTATGGACTACAGTATGGCTCCAGAACGGGGTTCTGTTATTGCAATATTTACTTGATTTAGTCAGTCAAGTCAGTTTTATTTGTCAATTTCTTCACATGTACTTGACATACAAAGGAATCGAAATTACGTTTCACACTTGTCCCATGCGTAGACGTTGACAACAATAAAGTGCAGATGCACAACAAGAAAACAATTTAAACAATAAGGTACTGTTAAGTAAGGTTAAGGTACTGTTAAGGTGAAGGTACTGTTAAGGTTCTGTTATTGCGATGTGTAATTTTGAGTTTCAATTCAATAAAAGTCTTCACACGGACATGCATTTTGTGCTGCTTGCGAATGAGGGATTTAGGGTAGGCTCACTCAGGTTGCCCATCCTCCCAGCAGATCGTTTGCACGTATAGCCTCCCCCCTCCCCCCGATCTTTATACACAATGCAAGTGAGATTATGGGTGCTGAGAGCCTGGTGGCGCAAAACGTCGCTTCTGTGGGGGAGAGCCGGGAAGATTGAACCGGGGGACGAATTAACCATTGACATTTTCTTGTAAACCATTCACAATTCAAACATGAAATTTTGTCATCCCAGCGTGATACATCTAATCATAGGGAAACGTAGCCTATAGGGCCGTAGTGCCATCGTGAACAACGCCATCATGACATTCACAGTATAAATTGTGACAGTTTGCATTGCTTCCTTGATGCGATTGGTTGGGACAGTGGCTGCATATGATAGGGCACTGTCGTGTCTCGTGGGTAATGTAGTCTTTTATCGGTCTTGTGAAATTGTCTATTCTCGGGCCACTGTCGCTGTGTCGGACCAGTTTCAGCAAAGTAGGCCAACCGGAATGCAGAATTAAATGGTGCAACCCAAAAGACTAAAATACTGAAGTAAGGAACTGCATTCTGCTGCGCTCCGGCCCACTTCAAGCACTGCCGGGACGCAGAAAAAAGTGGCGGAACGCAAAACACGAAAATACAGAAGTTCGGACCACTTCAAGCACTGACTATAACAAATAATTTCCATCCCTCCTCATCGGTCGCCATCCATTAGTGTACAATTTGAAACCTGTTTGTGCCCTTTACTCGACTATTTTGTTCCAGTATTTCAATATGATCACGTATAGACATTTTCCTCAGTATAAAGCATGAAAGCAACTTAAAATATGAAGATATAGCCTAATCAAAGGATGACGGCAGCCAAGCTCGTTTAAAGGGAGTCCGGTAATAATTCTGGGGTCAGCTCAACGTGAATTTACCTGCAACAAAGATTGTTTAATAACTACTTAAATATTATGAGAACTGCAGCATTGACTAAAAGGGGTCTTTGTCACATATTGTCAGTATAAAGCATGAAACCAACTAGAAATATGAAAATATAATCGGGAGTCCGGTAGTAACGGGAATCCGGTAATGATTCCATTGTTCATTCACTGTGAACATATAGCCTAGTAGGCCTACTGTGCCTTTTGTCTCAGTAAATTAAAATATCCACGTTTGTGAGAATAGCTACAATTACAATGGCAAAAAGCTGGCAAATGTTGCAATGTGCAGTTGTTGTGAACAAAATGGGACAGGGTAAGAGTTGCTTGCCCTGTGAGTTGCCTGCCGTGGCTTCCAGTCACTCGGTATACAATTCTGCTACAACGCGCCTCTCAACAAATGAACTATGAAAAAAATGCCTGTCTTACAATAAAAATAAAAAATGCCGCTGGCCCGGAGCAGCATTACTGAATGCAATATGAGCAGAGGGCAAACCGCATTCGGCACATTTAGGTCTACATTGCATATTGCGAAAATAGAACACAAATTAACATTTTATTATTATATTATATTTATATATATTATTATATAACGTTTTTCATGTGTGTTTGTGGGCAAGGAACAGTCGTGTTTTCTGTGTCTCTCTTTGGAAATGATGTCTCGGTAAGCTATTTTGTGTTATAATTCCTAATAAAGCTGGGGATTTGCTACTTGGCGCAGGCTGATTGTGAAGCCATAGGGTCCAAAATTGTAAAGTAATTCTAGCATAAAAATGTAACCATATCAGACCAAACTGCATATTGCAAAAATAGAACACGGAAGTAAACTAACGTCTCTTGCTCCGCTTGACTCTCCGAATGTTGTACAATCATTAGAGAGGTCTTGTGCTGCCTCCTAGCGGCGGCAGCTGCACTGACACATCACGTAATGCCGTGACTCATGTTTTACGTGAGTCTCGTGGCCACTCCCAGTTGGTAATGACTGTATACCGATGTTTACAAACTGAGTTGTGGATAATCTACCTACCGTGTCACTGCATCACTGCTAACATCACTGGAACTGTTCTGTCAAGTAGTCCTCCTCAAGCCACCCTGCTGTCTGAGCCTCTTGGACATAACATTAACGTTGGTTAGCAAGCCAATCTAACGTTAGCGGGCAAGCTAAGTGCTGTGATTGCCGAGTGCTTCTCCTGTCACGATTACGCCCATAAGATACACCGTAGGTGAACTCCTGAAACTCAGCACCGCGCTCTTGCCAAGTTGCCTTGAAGTAATTAAATCGCTTCACCTCCTGAGACAGCCACCCTATGTGCATAGGGTGTTTTATGTTTAACTGAAACATGGCAGAGCCAGCAGGACTTTGTCAGGCTCAATCAAGCCACCCCACCTGGCTACACACATCTTCGTTGCCTGGGTCGTGGTGGTGGACTTGCTGTCTGTCTTCTGATATCTTGGTCAAAGAAGATCCTGTCAGTGTTTCTTCCTTTGAGTGTCTCCATCTTGCTCTGACTGGGATTGCACAGCTACAAGTGGCAAATATATCGACCACCCAAAGCCTCCACCTGCTTCCTTCCTGAGCTCTCGGAGCTGCTTGCCACCGTCTGCCCCATGTCCCCATCTACCATTCTGCTGGGTGACTTTAACATCCATGTGGACTCTGGCAGCTGCTCTCTTGCGGCCAATTTTCTGTCACTTTTGGATGGCTTTAACATCACCCAACATGTGCCCCACCCACACCAAAGGACATACCCTGGACCTGGTGTGCACCACTGGCACACCACCATTACACCTCCAGTGCACTGACCTGGCAATATCAGACCACCATGCTGTTATGTTCTCTGTTCCTCTGCCCCTACACAGGCAACGCCACGTACAGACCATCACCTTTAGGAAGACCAAAGAGGTGTGCCTGCCCCTGCTCTCCAGTGCCTTAGAAACTCACCTTGCTGCTCCCGCCTCTGGCCTCTCAGTGGCCACCCTGGTGGAACACTACAACACTGCTCTCTCCAAAAGTCTGGACTCTGTGGCCCCTCTTGTTACGCATTGAGTCTCTTTCTCCGGACCTGTTCCCTGGTTCACTCCCGAGCTCCGCCTCATGAAGTCAACTGGTCGTCAGCTGGAGCAACTCCACAAAAAATCTGGCCTCACTGTCCATGTTGAGGCTTAGAAGGACCTTGTCAGGAACTACAAGGAGGCCTCTCCAAGGCTAAAACTCACTACTACTCCATGCTCATCAATAACCAACAACATCATCCTAGAAAGCTTTTCTCTAATATCAACCACCTTCTCCTTCCTCTTGACACCCCCCAGCTGTCTTATGCTGCTAATCTGTGCTCTAGGTTCCAGGACTTTCTCCCACTCCACAACGGCAGGACTTCTCCACCCCTGCTGCCTGCCCACCACAGCACAACCTCTCCTCCTTCAACTCACTGGACATTGAACAGGTCACCAACCTGGTGTCCAAAGCCAAGTCATCAACCTGTAAGCTGGACCCCATGCCTACCTCGCTGGTTAAATCATGTCTTCCTGTTCTCAGCCACACTATGATGACAATCATCAACTCAAGTCTGGTGAGGTGCCGTCAAGCCTCAAGACTGCTGCTGTCATCCCCACCCTGAAAAAGCCTGGACTGGACCCTGACGACCCAAATAACTATTGTCCCATCTCCAACCTTCCCTTCCTGAGCAAAATCTTGAAAGAGCAGTGGCCGCCCAACTCCAACAGCATATGTCCCACCAAGAGCTCTTTGAACCTCTACAATCCGGTTTCAGAGCCCACCACAGTACAGAGACTGCCCTTGTCAAAATCACAAACAACCTCCTCACTGCTGCTGACAATGGCCTCATTACCATCCTCATCCTACTTGACCTCTCAGCAGTCTCTGACACAGTCTTGACCTCTTAACATGGCTGTCAGAGTTCACTGTACTATCTAATACAACACTTTCTTGGTTTCAGTCATATTTATCAAACCAGCAACAATACGTCACCCTGAAAGATTCACACTCCACAACAA
>JAGFZM010000083.1:367508-418188 GCA_017657215.1 Limnothrissa miodon | reverse complement strand
CTTTTATCCAAAGCGACTTACAAAAAGAGGATAACAATCAAGCTACATAGCAGAAACCTTAATGAGCATAGTGCTAGGGAATAGTGCTTCAGTTCATTTTAGTGCTAGGATAGAAGATGTTCTCTGAATAGCTGGGTCTTTAAGAGCTTTTTGAAGGCCTCCAGAGATGGCCCTTTGTCAGGTCTGCCAAACAAAGCCCTGGATAGACCGCAATACGTCCAGAACGCTGCTGCAAGGGTCCTAACAGGCACAAGGCCCTGCCACCACATCACTCCCATTCTCAAACAGCTTCGCTGGCTCCCCATCAAATCCCGCATCAGCTACAAAGTCCTACTCCTCACCTACAGATCACTCCATGGACTGGCTCCCCACTACCTTACTGACCTCCTCCACCCCTACACCCCTCTGAGATCCCTGCGGTCCTCTTCCAAGGGCCAGCTGACCGTCCCCCGCAGCAGACTCAAGACCTTTGGTGACAGAGCCTTTAATGTAGCTGCCCCCACTCTCTGGAACAAGCTACCCCTTCATATCCAATGTGCCCCTTTTTGCTTAAATTTAATTAGATTTCATCAAACTCAGTCTTGTTAATATCTTATGTTTATACAAGAGATAGTTAACAATGAAAGTGAAAGGGTATACAGAGGCATCTGATGGACGCAGGTTAGTACGGTAGCTTGGCCAGACTAAGCTCCTATGTGCTTTATAGGCGCGGAAGCCAGGCTAATTACACTTGCACTACACTTACCTATAATTGTGAGGACTGGACCAACACAATAAGTGAGACTAGAGAGCCATCAAGACTGTTATCGACAATGCTGAAAGTCACTAGTATAATGCTGAAGATCAGATGGAGGAGTCGTACATTAAATGAATGCCCTTTCTTGAGATCACATGCTAGCATAACAAACTAACCATTTTTAGTGCACACTGGCCAGTTTAGCTCCCACACAAATGCATTTGGATTTCTAGTAATCTGAGCTCTAAGCTATCTTCTCTATATTTAAACCAATTAAATATTATAGCATGTCTAATTAGGTTGTTTTTGGTGATTAAGCATGACCTAACCCAAAGATAGAATAGATAAAGGAAATACATTTGCCAAAATGTTGCTAGGAACAATTGCCATGTCAAAAAAGTTAATAGTGTCATGTCAGTGGTAGTGACACGGTGCATGAATTTTCTATAGATAAAACATGCATTATGTGGCGATCTTGTTATTACTTATTAGTTATGGGTACACCTAAGGCTGCAGGTAATCATGACGTGAAAGAATCACCTGGTTCTTATAGCTTTGATAAGGTCAGTGAGTTTGCGTTTTCTTCACACATTGATGCCGAAACGCGTTCGTGGAAAGAACATGCTGCAATAAAACGAGAAGAAGCTGATGAGAGTGATGATGACAATAAAGTGGAAAAAAATTAAATGAATATAGTCATGATGATATTACATTTTAAATGAAAGGTCTAATAACTCCAAATTACCTAGTGTTTTTTCAACATGGGAAAGACAAGAAAGTAATTAAATTAAATACATTATAGATCTCTCACTTCTATCAGAGAGCATTGGTATAAAAATTAGTATGGATAGGGTGGAATTCTCAGAGTGGCTTACGTAAAAAAAAAAAGCGCGTAGCTGCGCACTTTTCAGCCTGCACGCATTCTGCCATAGGCTCAAATCAGTCACTTACGCGCCATAAGGCCTGTTGCACGTTCTAGGCGGAGCAACCCTGAAACCGGGGTGTTCCTCATGGAAAGTTTCCTTGCGTGTATTCTCCTCCTGACTTAAGTCTTTTTACTGTTACGCACCTTTGAGGGCTGTATTAAGATCAAGCGCCACTATTTGGTGAAATAGTATATTGCGTTTGATGTCGGTCACAGACGATTTTGAACATGCCAAAGTTCGAGACCATTCTATATTACATTGTTCATCATTATTTCTAAACTACATTTATCACAACCACAAGAAATTATCAAACAAAATCATCAACTCTGCTCATGTTTTTTATAATCCTCGGCTGTCTCCTGTTATTATAAATATATATTATAAATATTGTCCAATTAAAATGCGAGAGTACGACCATATTTCTACCATGTTCTCAAAAATTAAAACCAAAATGCCAGTCCTGCACTGTCTTGCTTGAGTGGGAACGAGAAAAGCACGCAGACAGCCAAGCATTTATCGGTTTGTCCTGCGAGTATGACTCACAGACACCCCACTCTGCGCTTTGTTTGGACCGTGAGGCCTTTGCGGAAAAATGCTGCTGCAGCAATGATCCACTAAATGATTATCAAGGTCACAAGCAATTCTGGCATCTGGGTTGTTCCAGGGAGTTCCATTGCATAACCTTAAATCACACAGGATTTTGTAGTAGTTTGAGAAGTGACAGTGATTTCGAAATGACATCACTTTCACTGAGATGTTTTTTTGTGTGTTACCTCAATCTTTATTTTAAGTTAGAAGGAGCACATTTTGGTTTGGTTTTCGCTGGTTAAGGAGCGCAATTTTTTTTTTTTTTTTTTTTTTTTCATATTTTTGTTGTTGGTACAGTTTATGAATTCAATGAAATTGTATTGTTCAGTTGTATTCGCAAATGTTTTGCAGTGGTTGAAATAATATGTCAATGTGTTAATTGATTTGTGGTCTTACTTTGACTTTGATAGCTTAGCCGGCTTAGCACAGACGCTTAATCTTGTCATGTGATATGCCTATTCCAATTTAAAGTCATGGTTTGCACTTTCTGTTGACTACAACTGCTTTTTCATGGTTAATCCAAAAGTCCTAATTCCTTGTTTTCCTGATAGCCACTGTAACCGCACAAAGGCGCGTAAATGAAATCGCGTAAAAACAGACTTGCACACTTATCGGAGAATTCCGTCTTTACTTATGCTATGGACTTTACTTTGAATCATTGTTTATGGTCACATGGGATGAAAACTGAGCTCTTTCACTCGTTGTGGAAATGGAAATTCCTCTGCCTTCTGGTAGTTTTTGTCATTATGGTCATTAAACCAAAACCAAGTTCATATGAGGAAAAACATTTGTTTACTGATCACAAAATGAATACTCGGCCATAGTTGTCTCAGTCCCCTGATTTGAGCAGTGTAGTAAACCAACGAGTTGATATTCAGAGGAGTAAGCACCAGAGCGGACCAAGAATAAGAAGGAGATGGGTAAAAGGAAAATTTGCAGTGGTTATTTTGTTGTTTTTATTTTTTTAACAGCTTTACATTTGTTTTTACCCAACATTACCAGGGGTGCCAATAATTGTAGATGGCGCTGTATATAATACTCAAAGCTAAAGTAAAAGCTAAAGCTTTGTATTGTCGGTATACAGTGTACAAGGCCTAATGTAAGACTGATTGTGAAGCTTCTCTGAAATGTACTGTGTTATGGCTGATTGCATGACGTATCTTAAACTGAGGAGAAACTGTTTTCCTGGCCTGACGTCAGGTTTAAATACCTTTATGACATTGATGGTGCTGCCAACATAGATTAATGGGTAGCTCTAAACCTGAGCTTTCTCTTGGCAGAAAACCTGAGTGAAATGTCTCTTTAGACCCAGAAGCACCAGAAGCAGAATGAAGGATAGGATTACTGTATTTGAGAGATATTTTTCCCTTTAAGAAAATGTTAAAACTAAGGCTATTAAAATAGCAATTAATAAGGGTTTCATGCAACAGCTCTGAATAGTACTATTATTAATTCACTACTGAAATTATGTTTTTTTTTTTTCAAGAAGCACTGTGTAATCTTTATGAATGAGTTTTGATTTAAGATCTCCCTAAAATAAGTTTTGCGTGTTTAGTTTAGATTTGTTTGCAGCCACACTCCTACTTGATGTTTGTCTTGTGTGGAGACGTTTGGCTCGGCTCTGCTGCGTACGTGCACATTCACAGTTGCCACAGCAGTAAAGATATGACAAGCACCTTTAATCCCATCAGCCTTGGAGCTGGATGACACAGGTGGGTACCCGGAGCATAGGAAGTGCTGGCTTATTCATTGTTATGTACCTCACACACACCTGATTGCCTCATGTGTCTGAATTAGGGGTGGGCGATATAGTCTAAAATTTATATTGCGATATATTTTGAACCATAAATGGTAAATGATATATATCACGGTATACTTTGGTATGTAACTTACAGCATAACAGTTTCTTAATGGTTACCATAGCATAAAGTCAATATGTACAACAGTTGTTTAGTCATCGTTCGGAGGTGTTAATATTGGACTCTCAAATTCACACAGAAGTAAACTGGTAAGCTGCATTTGTGGCAGTAGCTGTTCAATTTATAGGCTCTTACACAGTTTCGTTGTAAGAATGAAAAGGTGCTATCAATAAGGTGAAGCTACAGGTCAACATTTTTTTCACATGGTTGTGGAGACGCAATGAGCACGGTATGCCGATATGACCCAAAATCTCTATCATTGGCCAAATGCATATTGCATACGGTATATATCGTCTATATTGCCCACCCCTAGTCTGAATGCATTTCTTCAGGGAGATATGACTAAAGGCAGCAATTCATACATCTGCCACTGTAGTACAAACGGGTGTATGTGAGGCAAACATTGTAAAGAGCTATGTATTCTTGTTGGGCTAGAATCTAAATACAGTGTAAATGTCACTCCATATTTATATCCACTTACTATTTATATTTGCTTGTGTGATGTCGGCTAACTAGTGTCCGTTGAATTGAGCAAGTATGTCTGTTTTTTTTTTTTTTAACACATCTGTAATATATCTGGTGTCACCTTCCTGTAAAGAGGTCTACTATGCTAGTTTGAATGGGTTCTTTCCTAAAAATGGATATCCACATTACTATGTAGATTAGTTACCATCTCTTTCTCATGTGCCCTGCAAACATCACCAAAATGGGTTTTGATTCACAATTTGGGTTATCCACCAGCACACAATTGTATGGCACAATGGGAAATTCCATATCATTTTGAGTTTCATTTTCCAGACAATGTGGGTGTAATTCAGTTTCTCTATTATTTCAGTAAGCAAATGCAAATGCTCAGCTATATTGTGTTAGTCCCTTCCTGTTTCCTGCAGTTATTGTTATTTATGTGTACTTTCATGAGCAGTCATGCAATAGTGCCAAAAAAAACATTCCAGGTTTTGTCTTGCCTTTGTTCATACCAGGAGTTATTTGTCACAATGAAGTCAACAAAATTGACTTATTTTGTCACAGTTATAATATAAACTAAATGGCACTTTGATTAGTCTATAGCAGTAGGATTTTGAGGTTCAGAAGACACACCATTATGGTCACTAGAACAATACAGGGCACTCAGACTCACTTTCACTTTAATTGTTTCATGCTTTGTTATTTCAAAGCAAATTCTATAGAGGACTATGCATTGTCCTTTTTGTGGAAGGTTGGACTCCTCAGTGCATTTTAGACAACATTGACGAGGCATAGTTAAATATGACATTTAATTAATATTAATGTAGATAATAATCTGAGGTTATGTGGGGATATTTATCAGTTAAATTTTATACCATAATTCAATCCTGCATAGCAAGTATTGAAGAAATGACTCCTTCATGTTTAGAAGGCCCACTATGCAACATTTTTCATTTAATTAATCCGTTTCATACTGTTTAGGATGCTAAAATTAGTCATTACACGGCGAACGAACGGTGTAGAATGCGCCACCGTGGCCAATAGCGGTAGATACAGCACTTGCAATGTTCAGCAGCGCGGACCGCCTCCAATAGAATGCAATGCAATACAATGCAATACAGCGGGCTTTAGAGGGAGCTCGTGAGAGAGAAAAACAGAATGTTGCTTAGTGCCGGTTTAAGAAAACCAAAGCTCTATTCCTGTTTCATTGCTTTGGTGAAGCCGAGTGCTTCATCTTGTGTTCTAAACAATCTCTGGCCTTAATGAGTTAGGGGATATCTTTACCACTGATTACTACAATCATTTGGCTAAAGTAAGAGTTCAGGAAAGAGAAATTCAGGCTCTGGGGTGCGTTTTACGAATAATGACAGGGGTTAGCATTAGATGATGGTAGTGTGAAGTACTTTTGATCGAGCCAACACTCGTTTTCAAACCGTTTCCCGTCAGAAGATGTGAGTTTGATCTTGCATCATTGAAACTATGAAGTCTGCAGATGTTGAATGTGTTCAGAGAGTACTCGGATGCATTCGTTCCTGAAAGAGGGTCAAAAACTGAAACGCAGCTTCATTTCAAGTTTAGCCAGAATGACTTGCAACTTAAATCTTCACCCACACCATCATGTTCCTTACCCTGTTTAAATGCTACTTCTGTCATATGACTTCATATGAAATTTGTTATAAAAACTTTGAATGAAAAGTTGCAGTGTCCACGCAGGTGAATGGTTAGTGCTTTGGAACATGAATGCTGTATTGTAACAAGTACATTTTGGGTTTGAAACCTACTAGGTTTAATGAAGAATTCTGACTATCGAATGATTATTTTTTGCAATATTTTTGAGGTTTAACATCACTTGTTCATAATGACTTGTTTGTCACCAAAGGACACCTGCAATCCACATTCATGCATGCTGTAGGTGAGGGTACATCAAAGGGGAAACAATCCAGTAGGGCAGGGCAATATGGCCAAAAATATTAATCACAATATATATTTTGAAATTTAGCGATAACAATATAACTGACGATATGATTGACACAAGACCAAATGTCTATGGGGAGTATAATGTTTGCACATCTTTTTGTTTCGACACATCGGTTAGCATATTTTGCATTGATTAATTCCAGCTCCATTTAGACTAGAACTCTCATGTTAGTTGAAGCGGACCCCTCTTCATGTGTGTTTACAGCTTTGTTGTACTCCAACAAGTGCCTCTGCTTCAAATGATAAAATATTTTTGTGGTGTTTCCTCCCTTCACCACAACGGTCCGCTTTTCTACAAAAAATTGTGCTTCTGAGATATGCGTATTAGCGTATCAAAACAAAGGCACTTCATTTGTTCGTTTTACCCTTATTCTGAGATCTATCAGATGCCTCAGTGGTGCTGGGGGGGGGAGCTAGTTTCTCATTGATGCCCGATTTTTCAGGACAGTAAATACATTAAAACAGGAGGTTGGCCAGACTGACTTGCTCGCGAAATTGAATGTAGCATCACAGAAAGTATGGGCGGGCCCAGGCTAGCCCAGCCGTACTATTCAGGTATTTTAAGCCTCAAAAAGATGAAGACATCATGTGATCACAACTTTGCAAAATGACAGCTCAGTGGGTGTATGAAATGCATGCATTGATTGTTGCATCAGAATAAGGTAGTTTTAAATACCGTAAGTTGCATAGCCTATGTCGTAGCTCCTTCTCTCAGGAAGTAGCTTTGGAAGTGAGCAACAATGCTGTTGGGAAACGCACCCCTGAACATGTATGAACTGTATGTACAAGTGTTGACAACGTTACGTCTCATGGCAACTGTGCTCAGTTTAGAGTTTCTTGTCTGTGAAGATTCTCATTCATCCAGGCTGTGGTAGTCATAGTATTCAGTTAAGGCAACTGGACTTCTTTTTGAGCTTGAAAACATTTCACTTTCCATCCAGAAAGCTTTTTCAGTTCTGACTGATATTGGAACCAGGAGATATATGGAGATATATATGTGGGTGTGAACTGTAGACCACACTCCTTATTATGTGATTGAGGATCAGAAGAATCATCCATTAACATAGTCAATGTGTGAGGATCAATGATCACATGAATCATTAAAAGCAAAGTAGTAGAGGCTTTTACTGAACATATCAACTCAGTGAAAAGCAACATCGGGTTCACTAGGGAAGACAAAGGATGGGACACTACCTTTTCTGAACTGCAAAGCACTGCTGGAGAGGGATAGAAGCCTTGTCACAGAGGTATACAGGAAACCCACACACACTGATCAATACTTACTTTTTGACTCTCACCACCCACTGGAACACAAACTGACCAAACAGGACCTTATAACACAAAGCAGATGACATTCCATCTAAAACAGAGGGGTAAGAAAAGGAGCAGTCACACATCAAACAGGCACTGAAAACCGGTGGATATCCCAACTGGTCTTTCATCAGAACAGGAAAGAGGAATGGGAGTAGAACCAAGACACTATCCAACAAAAAGAAGAGGAACAGAAGAAGACACTTGGTGGTCCCCTACATTATCTGAGAAACTAAGAAGAATCTTCAGTAAGCTCAACATCCCAGTCTACTTCAAACACAGGAGACCAACATCATCAGGTCAGCATTCAGCAGTACTGTACATCTACATCTGAAAGAGAAGGAACTCTCCTTTGAAGACAAGGATGTGCACATCTTGGACAGAGAAGACAGATGATAGAGAGGAGTAAAGGAGGCCCTCTACATATACATATTGAACCTAAAGACATATTGAACCTCTTACTCTGAACACGGGGTATGGCTGCAACATACCATTCTGCTCTGACATCCCTTCCCAGGAGATTTGGCTGCCATTTTACACCTGGTCAGATCCCAAATGGTCACTGTGATTGTAGTTGCCCTTCTACATCAGAGCAACCTTTTAACTAGATTCTGTAATCTCCCTGACCATTCAACCCCAACAGAACATATTGACATATGCCATTATGTTAATGGATGATTCATGTGATCAATGATCCTCACACATTGACTATACTGATTTATGTTAAATTGGTGATTTTTCTTATCCTCGATCACAATAAGGGGTGTCGTTTACAGTTCACACCCACAGTCCATAAATATTGCTCCTGGTTCTAACATCAGTCAGAACTGACAAAGCTTTCTGGGTGGAAAGTGAAACATTTTCAAGCTCAAAAAAGAAGTCCAGTAAAGCAGATCATCAAGCAGATCAGTTGACCTCAAGTGGTGAATCTCACAGAATCTAAGCAACTTGTTATTTTATAATGGAAAAAGGAAAATATTGACAAAATGTGCCTGAAGATCTGAAGGTAAATGAAGTAGTGTTTAGTAGATCAGCAAAATAATTTGTTTCTCACAAACAGAATCAGAAAAGGGGGGGGGGGGGGGGGGGGGGGGGGGGAGGCGTCACGGGTTTGGCTAAATAGACCCAGGCGCAAGCAGGTTTCCACGACAAAGACAGGCTTTATTTCAAAAAACACACAAACGGGAATACTCTTACTTCCAGGATGGGACACAGTAACGCAACACAGAACACAGGTAGTAGTGACAATGACAGACAAGAGACTGAACTGAAACAGGGGTTTAAATACATAAGGCCAAACAAGGAGACAAGACACAGCTGAGACTAAGTAGGGAACAACAACGAGGGAACGAGACAAGGAGCAGGTGAGGGGCGGAGCTGGGAACACAACAGGGATAAACAAAAGAGCACATGGCAAGACAAGGAAGTGATATGGAACAGGAAGTGACGGGGAACAGGAAACCAGGAAGTGACAGGGAACAAGACAGACAGGGCGTGACACTGAACAACACGGACAGGGCGTGACAGAAGGGCAGTGTAGCCCAATAATAGTGTGTCACCACTTATATATATATCAAGTATTGTCAAGTATTGGTCCAGGATTGGTACATACCAATTTTATCCAGACTTTATGTAAATAAGGTAATGTGGTTTGTCTGCTTTTTACTTTTCTGTTGCATGCATAGAAAGCAGTGGATGGTGTAAACTGCCTTCTAATGTGCCATTTGCCTTAAGAACAGATCTTTCTTAAAAATGGAGCCTATGGGAGGCATGCAACAGGAATTATATGCTCAACACTGTCTTTAGATTTCACCATAGCATCCGATTGTGTTTCCATAGTTTAATTATAGCATTTTATGGGGAAGTCCCTTGATTCTGCATAGATCACGTTGATGACTCATAAATTGTGATCAAAAAGTGATCTGGGTAACTCAATTTACAGTACCTCTGTCATTAGGGGTGTTGAAATTAATCATATAATCGATGCATCGCGATGCAGACGATTTTGCATCGATGCAGTGAAAGAACATAATCGATTATTTCGTAGTGACATGATGAGCTTGATTTTGTCCGTCTGCATCTTAAAAAAAATAACTTAAAAAAATTAGTGACTGTGGCAGCCATTTGACTTCTATAGCCATCTATTCATAAAATCCAAAATGTGCCAAATTATTACATTTTTTTGGGAGAGTTTTTAATAGTTCAGCTTCCCTCTGCCACTTTTGGCTGGTGCTAAGCCATGACGCTCACGTAACGTTTGTGCATGGACCGCCACTTGCCGGCATTATTAAATCCACTTCAGATGATCCAAAATGCTGCGGCGCGTCTCATCTTCAATCAGCCAAAGAGGGCGCATGTCACCCCTCTGCTAATTGAGCTTGAGCATTAATGCTGACTTTCAAAGTGCTTAAAGGAACCTCCCCTTTTTATCTAAATGCTCTCATAAAGGCCCATGCTACCCCCCGACAACTCTGGTCCTCCAATGGCTGTCGACTGGCAGTCCCGGCACCTCGCCCAAGGCAATCCAGACTCTTCTCATGTGTCGTCCCACACTGGTGGAATGACCTACCAAAAACAATCAGAACAGGGCCATCTCTGGAGGCCTTCAAAAAGCTCTTAAAGACCCAGCTATTCAGAGAACATCTTCTATCCTAGCACTTAACCGCACTGATGCACTACTCCTGTCCTAACACTTAATTTAACTGATGCACTATTCCCTAGCACTATGCTCTTTAAGGTTTCTTCTATGTAGCTTGTTTGTTATCCTCTTTGTAAAGCTGGATTTATACTTCTGCGTCGCGTCGTCGCAGACACCTTCGCCGACACCTTCGCCGACGTTTTTGATTTATACTTCCGTGGTCGATTTATACCTCTGCGTCCGCGTAATTGCTACGCGTGGCAGTTCACTGCCACAACGCTAGGGGGTTATTGAGTTTAAAAAGGGTCCTTTGCGTGTGTGCTTTCCGGTCGTTGCGTTGCGAGTATTGGCTTCTGGTGCAAATCAACAGGCTGTAGCTAGCGGCAAGCTAGCTGGCCTCATCCACAGTGTCATCTATTGTGTCAGAGGTTTGCAAAGCGTTGTGGACAACACTGCAGCCCGAGTTTTTGCCCTGTCCATCAACTAACCAGTGGGAAACGATAGCCGGAGATTTCTAGAGACTGTTGAACTTCCCAAACTGTGTCGGATGTGTTGATGGGAATCTTTGTCTGGTTAATAAGCATAGTTATCAGGTAATTACTTTCTATGGACAACTGTCTTTGTCAGGTGAATGGGTAGTTATAAGGCCATTTATGTAAGTTCAAAAATGCCGGTCTTGCACACACAACGCACTGGAAAGGCGGAGAACTGGAATTGATGTAAAGCGGACCAATCACAATCCATGACGTATGCACTTTGACGCGTAGTCAGGATTTTTTTCATGCGCACGAAAGGTGTATGCGTAGTGTCGGCGAAGGTCTGATTGGTGTCGGCGAAGGTCTGCGGCGACGCAACGCAGAAGTATAAATCCAGCTTAAGTCGCTTTGGATAAAAGCGTCTGCTAAATGCATAAATGTAAATCATGGCAGTGCTGCCTTATGCTACACTCCTTGCCACCACCATATGTACTGTATACGATATTTTTCACATTGTTACTAACCACCATTTGCCACAGATTACTTAGCTTAGCATGTAAGATTGCAGGGAAACCTACCTGTATTGCTAGACTGCAATGTTTAAGCGTCTGTGAGTCATCTGAAATGTTTGTTGAAATTACATTGTCATGTTCATTACTCAATCTGTGTCTGGTATCAACAAGTTAAAAAATGCACACTGGCTGTTTAAAACTTTATTTATTGGTTAAAACGTTTGTAATAACAACTTCATAATCAGTTCTCTCACAGGTATACAAAATGCCAAACTACTTCTGAGTCTGTTTGGGAAACCGAGAGATTGTTCTACTTGGGGGAAATAGAGGGGCTTCCTGGGTTCTTGGTGGGGTAATCCATTAGCACGGGGGTGTTTAAGTAGTTTGGGGTTTAAATGCAATTTTGTGTGTTCATTATTTTG
This sequence comes from Limnothrissa miodon, assembly GCA_017657215.1. Classification (NCBI taxonomy): domain Eukaryota; kingdom Metazoa; phylum Chordata; class Actinopteri; order Clupeiformes; family Clupeidae; genus Limnothrissa; species Limnothrissa miodon. Next base: position 406,218 of record JAGFZM010000083.1, on the reverse strand, counting down.
TGCATGTCAATTATTTTATGTGTTTGTGTATTATGTGTTTTCTCATTTGATATGTTATTTGGTAATCTATGTTGTTGTTTAGTTAATTGAAAAGTAAAGTGAACATGTCTTGTTATTTGAAATTGAAGCTTACAGTAGGTCAGGGTCTGAGTACATAGCTTGGCAACTTATGTCTGTTTTGTTTCCTGTTTTGCACATTTTCTATGTATATTTTGTCAGAAAAAAAGAAACTCTACCCATTGAGCTCTACTTGGTCTCCTCCGTCTTCTCCACTGTTGTGGCTACCCCTCACAGTAATGTACAGTAGAAATGTCATGTAAAGCATCGCGATACATCGGGATATTGAATCGAATCAAATCGTTGATAATCGTAATCGAATCGTGAGACCTGTGAAGGTTCACACCTCTACCTGTCTTGTTAAAAGAGCAATCATAAGTTATTGATTTATCCTTTCCTGGTCAGCTATAATGTCAAGAAATTGAGCTTCTTTAGGTTTTTTGCCATTAACGAAGTTTGCAACCATGATGGTGGTATCAGTTCTGCAAGGCGTTAAACAAATGCAGGGGATACTATGTGTATTTAGTTGGGGAAAATGACGTCCATTAACTTAATCCATGTTTGTAAGTTAATTCAGCATCTTAAACCCTTATACTGTAATAGGAATATTCAGACAAGCTATTTCACTAGTATTACTAGTCACTTAGGTTTGCATGTCTGTACCCAACCCTTATTTTGCTTCCCCAGATACTCTCATCAAATTCTTGGTCACATGCTGCTAGATGAAATGGGCAATGCATGGGCACTCAGGTTTTTCAGATTTTAATGTTCCTTTCTCCCCACAGGAATTATTGGTTTCCTCTAACCCATGAATTAAAGTGTCTTGTGGTGTCACACGATAAAAGCTTTGAATGGAAAGTGGGGGTAATTGCTAGTGCCCCCCCACCCCCCTGACAGTGCTATTTGTTTCTCCACAGCTTCTGGAGTATGTAGGGGAGGGCAAGAGCATTATGGATGTGGGATTGGCCCAAGCCCGCCATCCACTCACCACACGCAGTCACTACTTTGAAGTTGAAATTGTGGATGCAGGCGACAAATGCTATATTGCACTTGGACTTGCACGCAGAGTAAGTACAACTAGCGATATAATTGGCTCTATGCAATCAGTACCTTTCAACATTGTTGTTTGTAAGGCTAAATGTGCCTTCACACCAAGAGCAACTAAAGCTGTAAAATCACAAAAATAATTCTGCTTACTTTTGTCGCTGAAGTCGCTCACGATTTGAAATATTTGTTTGATTTTGTTTATCCATTTAAAGGAGCCGTAATACAGTCAGCTTGCAAGCCTTATTCTCATAGCAGAGCCGGCTGAGTGGTTTTTGCTTTTAACTAGTGTTTGAACAGCAAGTTGTGCTGTGTGATTTCCCCACCTACTGAGAAGGGTCAAAATCATGACAAGTCAACTAAAGGCATATTCAGTGACCTGCAAATTATTATGTGCACTCATTTTAGTTTGGATTAAAAACAAAAAAAAGAGGTAGGTCAGCGTTGCATGTGCAGGGATCTCGGTTGGGCTACACTTTTACTACGTGTAGAAGCTTGAGCACGCCTCCTATTTTAAAACACATTTTCATCAACTCACCGGGTGAAGAATATCTACATTCTGATTTGTTGTCTGTCAGTGTTTTACAGCCGAAATTTGTCATAGATCATTTGCATGAAGTTCAGCTGCAATTTTTTTAGTTACTCTGGTCACTCAGCTTTTGTAGCCTGTTGCTTTTATAGCTTTAAATACTTTTGTTGCCCTTGTCTAAAAAAAAGTGAATTAATCTCAGGGATTTTACAGCTTTAGTTGCTCTTGATGTGAATGCACAGTAATGGCTATGCTACAAGGGAAGCTAAAAAAGTGGTGTGTAGTCTCAGTGGCACAAAAGTGCTTTTTAATTTAAAAGTTGGCTACCTCACTATGCCTGTTAGCTGGCACCCTGTAACTAGGGCTAGGTATTGGTTCAGATGCACCGATTCAATTACATTTCAATTCACAACCTCACAATCCAATCCGATTTGTTTCGATATTGTTTATAATATGAATAAAATACTATACAGCCCCTTTCATAAGTATGCAGACTGTCTCCATCTATTCATCATTCATCATCAAACTTTTCATTTGTTCATTTAGTCGATGGGAAGTCATTTTATAGCATGGTTTTGGGCCGATTTGTGATGCATGTTTTGCTGCAGTATTAATTACATCAGTCAGTGAAATTAGCAGTTTGTCTGTCTCTAATCAGGTTTAAAACATTTAGTTTTAGCTTATTCTTTAACTTTCTCGGGGGTGCTATTAGTTCATTTATTAGACAATGTTATGAAAAGTAAAGTTGTATGCAACAAAAATGTACCTTTGCAAAGCTCATAATACAAGCAGAGTGGGATTTGCAGACTTGTGCTGCTGCCGCTGTAGGCTACTTGACTGATACTGTAGTTCTCGCTTGTCGCTTATTTGTGTTTGTTCCGGAGCGCCAAGGAGATTGAATACTTATATTGCACTATGATTGCATTTGAATTGAAATGAAGACATAATGCCATTGACGAGAGAACTGCTGCTGACACGACATGGATGGCGAGGTCTGCCCAGCTGTCAGCTCTAACTTTTCCAGCTGCTGCTGATTTGAATGTCCAGCCGCATTGTTTGACCTTGGAGTATGTTTTCAAATGTTTTAAATCTAACGTGCAGCACTGCTAAGATAAGATTTTCTCAAGCTCATAAAATAAATTTGGGTCCTACATAAACTGACAGGGTCGGTCGAAAACACTGTAACCAAACAATTTTTTAATGCCCAATCTATATTGCCCAGTAGGGCTGCACAATATATCGCAAATTTATCGTTATCGCGATATCAACATGCGCAATATACATATTGCGAAAGACCTCAATATATCGCGACTAGTTTACCTTCAAAGAGAATTTATAGCACATCAGGAAACCCTATGTTTAAAGACTAGCAAAGTAAACACGCTGGTTTTCCTAGCCGAGAACTTGCTAATACAGCATTCCTACACAAGTGCGCACACACAGACATTACACTGCATAGTGCCCAGTGACTTCCCAAACGCCTGTAGTTTAGTTGATCTAGATTGTTCCTTTTGCTATTTTTTCTGGCTAAGGACTTAATTTGAATTATAGTATGCTATTGTGTGTTTACTAACCCTAACCCTAGTTATATTTACATATATTTATTAATATTTAATGTTTTTTTTAAATGTTCAATTATTTATAGAATTGCTCTATTTAATTCATACTATTATTTTTTATATTAAATTTTATTTTTGCATAGACTAGTCATTATATGGATTCTATGTTACCAGCAAATTCAAAGCAAAAAGACATTACCTTACTTATCGTCATTGCCACACGCATCGGCATTATCTTATATCGCATGTTTTCCTAATATTGTGCAGCCCTAAATTAAATCTGAAAATAATTAAACTTATATACTGCTTATTTTGCCACCTTAAAGACGTATTTCTTTGATTAGATAACCTAAATGACAAATATCGCAATAATATCGATATTGCAATATTCACCAATCATATCGCATATCGCATGTTTTTACAATATCGTGCAGCCTTATTGCCCAGCTCTTTCAGTCATCACTGAAAAAGGAGCTGCATGATTACTGCTTGTTTAAATCATTTTTATTTAATTTCTTTTAGTTTGCAAACATGACGACATCAGGTGGCGTCAATCCTTTTAATTTAGATAAGAGAAAGTCAGAGGAGTTAGCAGCCGTGAATGTATGAGGAATTATGGGACGTTAAACGTAGCCTATGTAAAATGGTAAGAAGGACATCTTGTGGTAGAACATAAAATTACCTCCATAGTCTCACTGTTTAACCATTATGGTTATGGTTGACGTAGCCTGCTAAACGTAAATGTATTTAAAGATCGATTTCTATATTTTGCAGATCAAGATCGGAATAACATTTAAAAACGATGCATCGATTAAACGATATTTTTGCACACTGTAACCGACGATATCTCCATGCAGTAGAACAAATTAGTTTTTTTTTGTTGTTAGGTTAGTTGCCAAAAACAAAACAAAGACCTTCAGCATTGAGTCTAAATTACCCTGTAAATGGCAATAATGTTTCTACTGTGTCTACCTCTGACCTATTTATTTTATAACTTTTGCTCCCTGCACTTTAATTTTGAAACTCTTCCCACGATGTTGGCTGGGATTCTGACCCATATTCAATTCATGTTATACCATGCTTAGTCTTTATGCTGATGTGTTTGGCTTTGTTAATGTGCCTGATTTGGTTATATTTAAATTATACAGTTATGTGAGGGATCCATAGCTATGTTTTTAATATATTTTGCTTGCTACTATGTTTCTTTGAATTGAAGTTTTTCTATTTTTATTCTCCTAAATTGCCTAAGGCTACCAGCATACATGCCATCATCATCACAACTAGTTGCATACTTGATCAATGCATACTTGATCAACTTGATCAATGTCGCACTAGTGAGAGGGGGGTTTGTAGCGGATATCGCAGGCACTGCGCTTAAGGCTGAGTGCCGAGAACCAATCAGATACTTATAAATAGTTGTAACTGTTCTTAAACAATTTAAGAGGTGTGAATTAACAACAAATTACATTCTTGTGATTTCCTGCTAGTTCTTTTGGTTTGCGTGATCCTATGACAGCCCAACTTTTGAGTCTCTTTGTATGTGTGTTTACAAAGTAGAATGTACAGTACCACAACTGTGGTTTTATCTAGAATCACATCCAGAGTTAAGATTTTTTTTTTGCTAAATAGTGTGGATCCGTGACACTGTGTGGCTAGAGTTCACTGTAGGGTGGTGTTTGGCTGTGGGGAGGCTGTAGTTATCAGAGATCAGCGAACCCTTCACGCACCCCATATCTTCCGATAAGACCATAGCAGCACTTCCATATGCTTCCGGAATACATGGAGGTTGCTAGGCAACAAGATAAAGGTAATACAGGGTGGAGGGGTGTTCCTGTGCCCTGGTGAGCTACAGCAGTCGAGGCTGTGAAAACAGAGCCTGCTCCTGTCCTTATCGCTGTTCTCTCACGGCCCCCATGCCTCACCCCCACCTTCTCTGTCCACCCCTTCCTCTACTCTCTTCTATCCCTACGGGCTGGCTCTCTGTCCGAGACCTGAGTGCTTTCCCATGCCGCCTTGGCCTAGCTGTGTCCTGAGAACACTCCTGATGCAGCACTTTGTTACAGTCACTTTTAAAACATTTTTTTTCCCTGTACAAAGGTCACATAGTGCTAATGTCATGGTATATCATGTTGTGCAAACACGCCCAGCAGTAGATAGGAGAGATCTTCACTGTATGGTAATCCCCTGTGCTATATTTGTAGTTTGAGAGAGATGGCTATCTGTCTCCAGCAGTGGCAGCGGGCTGCGTACAGCTTGTTGATTTAGTCTGAGTGTGGAAATGCAGGCTGCCCCAGCTTTTGCTTCTGCACTGATAAAAGCCCCTGAGGGTCTGATAGGACTCTGCTCCATAGACAGAAAAGCTACTGTTTGTGTTTCTTGGAAGCCCCTGTCCTACTCTGTCTAATGGCTTTTGCAGTCTTAAGAAAGGTTGTGAGGCATTTTGTGGTTAAAGGCATATCGCTCTGTGTGTGTGTGTGTGTGTGTGTGTGTGTTTTAAACAATGTTTTTCAGGTTTGCTTTTCCCTCCCCTTTATTTTATGACCCTTCACTTTTAAGGGCTTCTGTTTGCTGACAGAGAAATTCATGGCTATGGTGTTTTGTGGTCAACTGTTGCAAATGTTGAATGGATGTTTTATGCATGACACCAATGTGTGATAATGCTCAATCAGTTTCCATTATCATGAAAATAGTTAGAATATGGAGAGCATACACTCAAAAAGTTTTCAGTCAGTAGACAGTTTTCTTCTAGAAAAATTGTTGTCAGCACGTCATCATTGCTATGTCCATCGTTCATCTGCATGCTTAATCTGAACGCTCTGGCATTATGGCACTGGCAGGGCTCTTAAGCAGCCCTGTGGTTGTGGGGGCAGGCATGGAGGAGCGGATGGAGAGAAGGGTATTAAATACATCATCCATCTTTGCCACAGACACAGGTCTGTGGTTTCCCTCCCTCCCTCACTTTCTCTCTATCTCTGTCTCTCCCTCTCTCCACAGGATTGTAAATCAATCACTTTTCATTCCACAGGTTCCATCACTACCATCCCCAGTAGTCGCACACACACATATATACTACGCACACACATGCACACATCTTACCAGCTAATTAGATAACCAGATTAAATGAGTACAGCTGTCAACAAAACATTTATTTGAGCCATATCCACGTTCCTTGTTCATCACCGCAAAGTGAAAAATCTTAACTCTCCCTCCTTGTCATGGAGATAAGTTTATAAAATGCCAGAGTGCTGTTGTATACAGTTGTACAGAGTCTTGGCTGACAGGGATGAATGTGTAGCTTCACTCTATCTTTTTGCTCTCTTGTGCCATTTAAGTGTGTTGACTGAGGCCTGGTGCTTGTCTGGGCTACCATGAGGATCTTTTAAGTTTTGCTCCACTCTTTCCCATTCCTCTAAAATATGGCTTAGAAAATATCTATACCTCATGCTAAGTTTCCTCATTCTCCGTTGTCAGTTTTGTGACTTCTACTGACAAATCTGAGCTGAACTTAAACAACTAAAAAGAATACATAGCTCCAGATACTGCACTGCCTTATCTTTATTGAAATACTGTCTTCAGTAATTATCTGTACTGCAAAATCCCATACAAATTCCATACCTTTGGATCATGCATTATAACTGCATGATCCAAAACTATTTGACATTATAGATCTATATTTTTTTTGAACGGATCCCTCTGTTTTAAAGCATAGTATGAGTGTTATGTGACTAGACTGTAATCTACTTGCATGTTTGTTTATTATAGGACTACCCCAAGAATAGGCACCCTGGTTGGAGTCGAGGATCCGTGGCGTACCATGCAGGTAAGATTAACTATCTCAAATCCTGCTATAGGTATAGATGGTCTTTGTGTGAAGGAGGAGGAGCAAGTCAGATGGTCGATAAGACTGTAATTAGGAGACTGCAAATGCAACTTGCAATTGATTCTCCCTATCTCACTTGGCTGGCACCAGCTCTCAAATATGAGAAAGAAACTACAGGGGAGATGTCTAAAAGGAAAATACATCTTCCTATCAGATATAGATATCTACATATATGTGTTTGTAGCCCCTCACTGTGCCACTTTTTGAAGATTTTTCGGATTATCGGATTGACTTTTTACGTGCTGCCATAGCATTGCTTATCAGATTTAGAAAATGCTTTTGAAAGTTGCCCAGTGTGAGTGCTTTCATCTGATGCATACAGTGGCATGTTATTTTAAGGGCTAAAATAACATTAGATGTTATATGCTGCATTGTTATTGTGGAGTGGTATCTTTGCATGTGTTCTCGTCTGGTGCTCTGGGACAGGCTCAGATGAAGTCTGTTTCAGACTTAATACAACATGCCTGTCAAAAACTAAATAATTAAAACCTGTCTTGATTTATTTCTGTTTGGGTAGTGTTAGTCATTGTATCCATAACAAATTCAGAAGTAGCCCAGCCTATTTGTACATCTCGATCCACACTTGAGGTTACAGGCTCAACAAGATGACGGAGACATAAAGAACATTCCTGCTATACTGTTGTGTCAGTCTAAGAGAGGCTTTAGTATATGCATTTTTTTTTTCCTGCTGTACGCTTAGAAGATGCTGTAAACAATCCATGCTGTTCTTTCAGGTAGACTCTGTGCGAATGTGGGGGACAGGTGATGGATGACTGGCACTACACTCAGGCCAGTCATACAGAAGCTTTGTCTCACCATGTTTTAATGGAGGGGACAAACGCGCTGACAAACACAGACCTGTATTTAAATGATGAGTCACAAAAGAAAAAGAAAAAGCAATGCGCAGCCATACACCTGAATACACAGGAAATTCGTCTGGGTGCTGAATCTAGTGTGTCTTGTGGTCATGTTCATGCGAGAACCTGATTTTATCCCTCATCTTCTGGCCACCCCTACTTTTAATGTGCCCTTAGGGTGGTGAGGCAGTTAAAACACCTCCACAGTCATCCTCGAGTGTGCTGCTGCTAGTCCGTTAATGTGGAAGCCTCAGCCTTTCTAAAAAAAAAAGAGAGAGAGAGAGAGAGAAATAAACATGCACATTTATCTGTCAGTTCGTATACATGCACATCTAAATTAAGCTACTGGCTATAATAATAATTTATCGGGAGTATCCAAGCAGTCCAACAGACATCTAGATACAGAAAGCCAGGGTACGTTTGACTCTCCATCAGTAGGTGCCTAAGTATGAGCTAGCAGATGCTGAACATCTAGTGTAAGTGTATGTGTGAGACTATGGGGATAATTTGATCATCTATTCGCTAGGGCTGCTCAATAATGGAAAAAATCATTATCACTATAATTTTGGTCAATATTGAGATCACGATTCTTCAAACGATTATTTTTGAGTTACACAATTAATTCAGAATTCATTTATTCAGCATCCAGCTGTTCTGCAATTCCATATATCTACCCACTTTAAAGACACAGTATTCAGTTTAAAAGTAAAGTGTCCTGTTTTGTCCAATATGGTCTTCAGCCATTAATGCTGTTTGGAGACACTTTACTTTTGAATTGAATTCTGTGTCTATGTTGATTGTCAGGCTCATATATGGCTCCGTTTTACCGCTGGACCAAAGACCTTTTATTGCTGCACTGTAGACGCTTCTTTTCTAACTTCTCGACATTGTTGGTACATTTTGGCAGAACCTTTCTGCTGATATGGTACATGGTTGGCATGGTTGACCATCCTCTTCAAACTCGCTTTAGACTATACTGCTAGGTAAGATTTTTTTTTTTTTTTGCTTAAGCACCCAATGACGGCTGACAAAGTTTGTGCCTATCTGAACATGTCGGATAAGGAGTTGCATTACACATTGATTAGGTTAGATTAGATTAGATTCAACATTATGCTACTTTTTGTAGAAGTGGTCTAATAGTAAGAGGTGTGTGTTGGGAGGTATCACACCGTGACACAGTATGGTATGGCACAGCAGTAGAAGCTGACCATGATGTCAGTAGACAGATGACTCTTCTTCAGTTTCCTAAAGAAAAATAAGCTCTGATGGACCTTCTTAAACAGGCTTGGTGGTGTTGGTTGTCTAGGATGGATTTTCTGAGATGTGGGTCTCCAGGAACTTGAAGCAGGAGACTTGTTCTACCACCTTTTTATTGATTTGGATTAGGTTGTGTGTCTTACCTTTCTTCTTTCTGAAATCCACTATGATCTCCTTAGTTTTGCTGGTGTTGAGGGGTAGGTTGTTGTTTCCGCACCAAGCAGCTCAGTGCTCCATCTCTGCCCTATAGTCAGACTAATGTTGTCACGATACCAAAGTTATTGTTTCGATACCGATACCAAGTCAAGAATATAATAATTTTATATTTGAATCCATAATTTCTTACAAGGCGTTTCACATAGGCCTACACTTTCTTTGCTTACAGTAGGTCTGTGCACTTTAAATGTTGTAATAACCTAGGCTAAATAAATCACTGACAAACATGCACATGCTCTGATTATAATCATATAGCCTCCAGATAATTTTAGCTGATGTTTTGTATGCTTTATTTTAGCAGATTGCAAATTATTAACGTCATCCATAAAAGTTGCGTTTTCAGAGATGTTGAATTAGCGGTAGGCAGGCTAATGTTTAGCCATGAGGATAACGCCCATCGTTAGCCTACTATTTCTCTAGATAGCCTTGTCAAAGGTACAGTGGTGCAAAATAGTGACTTGTCACTCAAAATAAACTATAGCCTTCTCATTTTACTTATTTTAAGGGCATGAACTAACCTGTCGGTCTGTAAACTCCTTACAACTCGGCGTCGGCAAAGTGTTTTGCCAAGTTCGAGGTGTTGCCTCCCTTAGTTTGGAATTGTTTGTAACACTGACAACCCTCACTGTCAGCAAGGTTTCATCTTCAATCAGCCGAAGAGGACGCATGTCACTCTGGCTGCTCGCATCAAATTCAAATCACTGATGCTGACTTACAAAGTGCTTAGAGGATCTGCCCCTTTTTATCTAAGCGCTCTCATAAAGGCTCAGGCTACCCCCCGCCAACTCCGGTCCTCCAATGACTGTCAACTGGCAGTCCCGGCACCTCGCCCAAGGCAATCCAGACTCTTCTCATGTGTCGTCCCACGCTGGTGGAATGACCTACCAAAAACAATCAGAACAGGGCCATCTCTGGAGGCCTTCAAAAAGCTCTTAAAGACCCAGCTATTCAGAGAACATCTTCTATCCTAGCACTAAAACGAACTGAAGCACTATGCTCCTTAAGGTTTCTGCTATGTAGCTTGATTGTTATCCTCTTTTTGTAAGTCGCTTTGGATAAAAGCGTCTGCTAAATGCATAAATGTAAATGTAAATGTAAGGTAGGCAAAGTACCCCCAGATCTCACTCCTCGCGTCATCTTTGTCAACCAGTCGTGGACCGGCGGCCACTGTGTCACTTGCACATGTAGCCATCCCTGTAGTATTTGTCAAATGACAGCTGCAGCAGCAGCTTCCTTGCTGCGTACGTGAAGAGAAAAAACACAGACGACCATAGGGAGGCACTGGAAGCATGCGTTGCACACACCAACATGAAATACATCTCTTACAAATCTGGAACACAGAAATTTTGAAAAGTATTGATACTAATAAATTTCGGAATCGTGACATTTTTAATTTCCAACAATCACGATGCTTTTGAAGTATCGGTGCACCGTGCAACACTAAGTCAGTCCAATCACTGTGGTGTCATCTGCAAACTTTATTATGAAATTGGATCCATACACAGGCCTGAAGTCATAGGTGAAGAGGGAGTAGAGGAACGGGCTCAGCACAAAGCCCTGTGGTGCTCCAGTGTTGAGTGTAATGGTGGTTGAGCAATTGTGGGCTGACCTAACATGTTGAGGTCTGTTGGTCAGAAAGTCCATGATCCAGTTCTGGAGGTTCGTAGTGATACCAAGTTTGGTGATAAACTTGGTGATTGCATATGTGTTCCTGTTTTCCAGGTGAGTGAGCACACAGTGCACAGAGTCAGTGTTAACATTTGGCTTGTTGTGGCACTGGTGTTATTTTTTGGTTTCTTCATTCATTAATTGTAAGTAACGGTGCTTTTGTTTGAGATGGCTGAATTGAGTTGTTGTGTTGCCCATAGGTGCAGATATAACATCGTAGCAAATTTTGCACATTATGCACTGCAGCGCCTTATTATATTCTTCGAAACCGAAGTGTTTTCGTACAACAGAATTTATTTTACCTTTTTTGTCAATCAATCGACTCTGTCCTCCCTCTCATGCACGCTTTTATTAAAAGCCTACGAAACACAACACACCTCCTTCTCCTTTCAGCTGAAAGTGTGTTCAGCAGGTTCGCATAGAAGGGAATATATTATGCATGCGTGACACAGATGGTGTACAGAAAAATAGCAAATAAATTGTTTTAACTTGATAATATGAGATTGGAGATCATTTGACACAAAAATCAATATTTTTTTATTTTATTGCTTTTAATTGTATAGGACAGTGAAGAGTGACGGCAAACAAGTGGAAGAGATAGATGGTGTAGGCTCGGGAAATGACCTCGGGTCTGACGGGGTCCATTCCTGAGTCCCCGGATTCATGGTATGGTGCCTTAGCCAACTGGGCTACGGCACCCCCATGATTTAAAATTTGATGAATTGCTTTTTGTGGATGTAAATATACTGAGTATCAAGGTAACTAATGTCTGTCTATGCATGCTAGACAAGTTGTCCTAACATTTAGCATGCTTTTCGCATTGTTATTTGTGCGGAATAGGCTACACACATTTTTTCTAAAGTTACAACTGTGCAGGTAAATTCAAGACAGTCTAATGTGACATGGTAGCATAGAAGTCAGCTTTGCTAAATAAAGGTAATTTAAGTAACTGTATCAAATGCCTTTATTCAAAGTGACTATGGGAAAACTTGGTAAAGGAGAATGTATGTTGCTATGTGGCCAGTATGAGAGGAATTTTTGTCTGTTTGTTTCGATCAGTATGAAGTTAATGTTAGCATGTCTTGCTAATCAGACAGATGACCACTAGTTGACTGGGTTAAAGCACAGTTACACCACTGGTATGGTGGGTACAAAATATTTTTATAGGTACAAAACCTTTTTGGCACTATTTTGATTCCATAGGAAAGATGCTTTAGACAGTCTATTGTAAATGATAGATTTGGAGGGGTAGTGACAACCTAGCCAATAAAAAAAATTGGCGTGTTCATGTTGAAATAGGCGTCCATTCCACGCTACCCTTATGGCTCTTCTGCACCATTGCTTTATCTGCTAAAGCTTGCCAGGTAAGGCTTGGCTCATTAACTTATTGGCCCAGTTATTTCAGCGCCTAACACAAACACAATCTTATTATGACTTGTAGGTTTGTTCAGGTTGCAAGGTCATGTCCCTAAAATGTTATATTGGGATTTAAATCATTTACATGTCCATCGCTCAGAGGCGACATCATAATGATTAGAGGAAGAATCATAATGATTATAAAACACCAAATCAATTTAAACATGTTTTTCAATACCTTTGTTGATAATGTGCATTGTATTTTCAACCATGCCTATGACCCAAGTAAAGTTTTTAAATGTAAAATCAGCCGCATTTCATCCTACGGTCAAAGGGGTAAAGAGCTGCCCAACTCTGTTCTGATTGACGTAGCCGACAGAGGCCAGAGACAGTCCACGCCTTTTTGTCTTGTCAGCCTATTTTATCTATTGATAAAAATCTGTGTACCATCAGCGGACCAGTCTGTTTGTCATACACCAATAAGATCGCGAAGGTATTCCAGTGGTAGGTGAGTGTGGTTTGTCGAGAGGTAGCAATGGAGGACATAGACAATTTCTTGAAGAACGACTTAAAGTTGCCATTACAGAAGCGGCTTCTTGTAAACTAAAAGTCTCAATTATGCAAAGAAAAACACCACGGATGTTTGATCACTCCACTCAGCCCTACTAAAACTCTGGTTGACAGCTAGCTGTATGAGTAAAAAAGCTAGCCTTCATGTTTCTCTGCATGCACTACAATATTTGTTTACAGGCTATATATTTTTTATTTTAGTAGCCTGTATTGTTTTTGAAGCATACTTTGTTTATTATAGATTACAGCAATTGTCTTCTAGGCTGATTTCAAACTAGAATCCATAATCAGCCAATGTTGCAACAGGCTACACCTGCTATTGTAAAACTTACAGCAATGTCATCGCTTTTCCCCACTATAATGGTGTGTGTGTATGTGTGAGAGAGAGAGAGAGTGTGTGTGTGTTGTGGCCATTTCGTCGCAAACTTTTCATTGCCACATGAGGTAGATAGTGTAGGTATTCCGACGCACATTTCACATGAGCACTCACGAAAAGTAAAAACTGATTTATTTAACAATTCGGTTGACTCTCAATAAACAAAAGATACGATACTAAATAATGTGGTCAAAAAACAGGTTCCTTCCACACTCTACCTATTGAGCATCTCGAGACTGCTCTAATTAAAGCTGTATTTCCCGCTACCTGGATACGTCAAAGGGTTGGGCTTACAGATCACAGGTAGTTTCAGGAAATGCAAGGATTAAATATTATTAAGGCGAGTTACTAAATATAACAGTAATGTTTTTAATAAAGTCCTTTTTCTCCTTCATATTAACCAAATACCAGAATATGACTCCAACAGTGTGTGTGTGTGTGTTAGTGAGTGAGACAGAGAGAGAAATATAATAACACCATGACAGTGCTAGTTTTATTCATTTAGATTCTCAAATATCAGGGTATATACTCTCTTCGCTATGTCACCCTGATGTCCCCAACAAATGCTATTGGTGATTTCAAGGTTCTAAATGGAATGCCATCGAAATCATTTTACATACCCGTTGCACTTAACATTTACCATCCAGTCATCTGACAATAAAAAATTTTTTTTTATGTTGTGCGAAGAATTATGATGATGATCTGTGCTATACCTGAAGTGCTTAGATGGGAAATGGATGTGGCTTGGTGAACAGAGACAGGCTCCTGAGTGTTAATGACATAACCTATCCCACCAGCCCCCCACCCCCTGAGAAACTGTACTAAAAAAAACTGGTTCCAAGAACACTTCACGTTTGCGGAAGCTGTTGAGCCAACGGTGTCCCAGTGGAGGCGTCTGCTGGGCTATGGCCTGTTTTCAGTCTGAGCTCTGAATGGGGGGAAAGGCATCCAAGGGAAAAGCCCTCATGCATGAGCCCCGACCACTAGGGTCGTTTCCTGGTCCCGTTCTGCTTCCAGTGAGTTAAGAACAACCACTGCTGTTCTGCAGCCAGACTTACTTAAAGAAAGAAAAAGTTGGCCATGCGAGTCAGGCTGTAAAGAGAACGACTGGGGTAAGACCTGGTTCTCCACCCAAAACCCTCGGGCTATTTTTAGCCCCTCTCATTCCCCGGTGTGGCAGCAGTGTTTGGTGAACAAGCGAGTGTACTGTTGTGACAAGAGCCCGTCTGGGAGCCATAATGATACAGTGTCTCCATCTCCCTTCCCCACGTCCTGATCAAGATTGTTTAAACAGTATCCTGAACTGGAGGACGGGTCCCATGACAACTCCACAAATATTTACCAGCTACAGAAGTGCAATCTTTTTTTTTTCTGTCTGCAGGCTACTTTCTCACTGTTTTTCTTCCATGCTCTTTCTCTTTTTTCATTTCATTTTGTTGTTCTCATATCAGTGTAGCATTTCTGTTTTGTTTTCCATCACTGAACTTAAATAGACATGTTGTTAAAATAAAATTGTAGCTGCAGAGCATGAAGATAAGTTTTTGTTTGTTTGTTTAGACGTATGATCTATGAACCAGGGGAGGGAGTAGGGTCTGTTTGAATGTGTGTTCCTGTTTCAAGTCCAAGTATCTGACATGGTTTTCTATCCATCCTTGTCTCTCTCTGCATTTTCAGATGATGGCAAGATCTTCCACGGAAGTGGGGTAGGAGACCCCTTTGGCCCACGTTGTTTTGAGGGAGACATCATGGGCTGTGGAATCATGTTCCCACGAGACTACATATCAGATTGGGAGGGTGAGTGAAGCTCTGTCATGCCTGCAGTGCATCACTTTGGCTTAACTAAATGTATAACCAGACTTGACAAATAGGAACCCTTAAAAAGGCTATCTCATGACTAGAGTAAACATGGCCCGACTTTTGTCTGTTACATGTAGCTCAATCTGATATTACGTCCAGTCTAGATACCTCTTGGTAGCCTCAAACATCTCTGAGACTGGAGTAAAGGACATAGATCTTAATGACTTTGTAAGGTAGCCTCAAACATTTCTGAGACTGGAGTAAAGGACATAGATCTTAATGACTTTGTAAGGTACTGGACACACTTGTTACCAATCAGGCCAAAAGTTTTAACAAATCCACAGATAGAAGCTTTGTCAGAAATGGCAAAAATGCTGCCCTCAAAAGGATTATTTCAAGGCATGTCCAAAACAAATAAATGCTTAAAAAGAGATCCATAAACATATATCAAAGTTGCCTCACACTTGTTTTGTAAAATGATGGTCCTAACCAATGAAAACCTTTAATACTGTTTAAACATGCATGGGATGTAGGCTGCCAAAGTCTAAATTTGTTTCTATAAGCTGGCATAAAATGTCTTAAATGTAGTATTCTTAGTAATTAACACAACAGTGTTGTGCCAGGCTTTTGTGCTGCTAATTATTTCAATTTATTTTTTTAGGTATGTTTTGCTTTTGGCATATGTAGTCTCTCTTACAGGACATGGGTTAAGCTAACATAATAGTTTAATAATTTCATATAAATTATTATTTAAGATTAAACTTTATTTAAACCTGTATCATTTGGCTTTTCCCATGGCTAGACTTTGCATTTGAAAAAAAAAGCTAAATAAAAAAAAATACTAAATTATTATTGTCAGTGCTTATTGTTATATACTTTGGAATTTATTTATGACTTGTAATGTATGTTATCAGTCATTTAATATACAGTATATTGCAGTATTATCCCCAACCTACTTTTCATATTTATTTGTAAAACTTGCTGTTATCATGTATTATCTGTGTGATTATTAGTCATGCTTTTGCCATTTGTACTATACATACAGCCTGGATAGCAGCATATGTTTATGTATTGCCCTGCCCATTTTAAAGTAATCAAAGTGTTTCTTGGCAGATGAGTTGGATGAGTGGGAGGCACTGGAGGTGAGGCCCAAGCAGGGCCGTGTACAGAACTCGGTGTACCTGAATAATGAAGATGAGGAGGAGGAAGGTGATGATCCATTTCAGGATCAGGAAGGCAGGAAGGTCATGGTAAGTACCTAAATACCCAGCTCCATCTGTCCATTTTTATGTGTTGATGTGGTGATATTTCCTCTGAAGCCCTTATAATTCTGTGTAAGCGTCCTGGATCTGGATTCTTTGATGTTTTGATATCATAACGAGATGGAAAAACTTCAAACAAATCCACAACTTGGCAGGTACATCAATTGGTCTTCATTATGTTTGTTCACAGTTTCTCTAATTGCCATGTGAAAGTAACTTAAGTAGCCATCTATTCTTGACATGACTTTTTCTTGCCTGCCAAGAACCACAGAGCCTATTTTGCAGCCCCTCTCTCTGAGGGAGGTCAGACAGCAGTGTCATACTGCTGCACTTGCTATTAACTGTGCTATTGGCTAGTGACACTTCTTAGATGTGGTTGTCAGTACAAAGCTTAACTCAACCACAAAGCATTGTTGTGCCTTGCACACATACGTATATGCCTATGTGTGAGCAAATGACAACTGCCCACATCTGAATAAATAAAAACACAATATGATTGCGCAATAAGATATGTGTGATGATTTTTGCACTTTCTTTCCTCCACATGCTCATGTATTGCACAGTAGACATACTCTTGACCCAGTGAGGAAAATGTTCTCTCTTTATTTACCCCAATTGTGAAATTCTCAATTAGTGAAACACACACACACACACACACACACACACACACACACACAACACAACACACAGTGGGGTGAAGCACACACTAGCCCAAAGCAGGGGTCTGCCTGCTCTAGTGGCACCCTAGGGAGCCATGAGGGGTTAGGTGCCTTGTTCAAGGGAACATCAATCATAAGTACCCAAAGATACCTAAAGCATGCATACACATACAAGTAAATGTACAAGCACTTAGCATGACTGATGCTTGTCTGGAACATGGAGAAAAGAAAACAAATGTTATGTGAAAGAATGAAAGTATGTTTCCCTTTTGGGGTGCACTCTAGAGAGGGCCAGGGGTGGGGTGGACGATGAGAAAGAGGGCTACCATGCAAGAGAAGGAGGGAAAGAGCTAGAGAGAGAACCGCATCATTGCTGACTCACTGTCGCCCCACTGTGCTCGCTCAGGTGTTCTTCACTCGGAACGGCAAGATCATTGGACGATGGGAGGTGGTAGTGCCCACAGGCGGCTTCTATCCAACAATCGGCATGCTGAGCAGCGGAGAAAAAGTCAAGGTAGACTTGCACCCCCTCAGTGGCTGAACAAGAATGTGCAAAAAAGACAGGGGAGGTGGAAAAGAGCAGCTACAAATCAAGGAATCAGTTCAAATATATGACCAGTTCACCACGTCATCACAATTATTATTGCAAATGAAAAATGGGCACCATCTTGATTTTGTCTTTGTACGGGTTATGCATGTTGTCTTTATTTTCTTATCCTTCTTTTTAACCAAACCTCTTGCCTGGAGTGATTTTGGCAGAGTCAGGGGAGGACCTCAGCAGAAAGAGTAAGATTCTCCTGAGAGTCATTTCTCAACTCTGTGGAGAGGCTCTTCATGCTGAGCTCAGGGCCTTTAGACAAGTGTATTTACACCATGACTTTTCTGCCTTCCCTCAGCCTGAGACAACGTATACTACTAAGCATCAGGTGACTAGATTCAGATCTGAAGACATTTTAGATCTTATTATATGATCTTTATCCAATTTTGATTCATTAAAATTGTATAAATAGTTCAGGAAAACAAATATATATATACAACAAAACAATATATATATAGAAATAGACATAGAAATAGAAATACAATAATACAAAATCCCATATTTTTGGAATGTATAGAATTAACATATGTAACTCCCTTATTGCCAAATATGTGTCATGTCAATTGAAGGCGCCTACTGTCTCATCAGTTAGTACATCCTTTCTCTTAAGCAGCATCCTCATCATGAGGGATCATGAGCTGACCTGGTCAGCAGAGTCGTGCACTTTGTATTCCACCCTCTCTCTTAATACTTGTAACGTTTTCTTTAGAGGTTTTCTTTACTGTTGATTGTCTTTTGGAAGCTAAGTGCCACTTCTAACACTGGCTTGTTAGATCAGTAGGGATGTTGACTGTTAATGAATAAAGGGATGTTAAAAAGCTGATTGCATGCATGCAAGGGCTGCATTTTTGTCACTGATGTCTGTTTGTCTTCATGGATAAAAGGTTCTTCAATAGCCCTTAGCCAGAGAGCAAAAGCTGCCCTGGCTCAGGTAGATAAGACCTTCACATATACCATGGGACAATGTGAGTGCTTTATGTGTCCGACCCTTTGAGGTAACATTGTTTGACTGTTGGGGCTTTGGGGTTTCCACTAGACCTGTTGTTTTCCATCAGTCACTAGCAAGTTATAGCCGTGCTTGCTTAGCAGCAAATCTCAATATATTACTGTGCAAAGAAAAGACACAGGGTTTCGTGTTGCAAGACAATGACATTTATGGACACTGCTGCATTGTAAAATAGGCCCATTCACAGTTACCCTGAGCACTTTAAACCAGTCTATGGACTGAACCACCAGAAGCCATTTTGCACACCTCAAGTGAGATCAAACTGTAGAATCTGTCTCTGTGTGTGTGTTTTTTATATCCTATATATTTGTATATATCCTCATACATATTGAAAATTATAACTGTTTTACCTGGTGTTTAGGAAATAACCTAAGATGAATGCCAAATTTCTCTCACCCTTTCCCCACATTATCATTAAATTAAGTTTAATTAGATTCACTGTGTGCTTCTTTTCACAATGAAATGCCATTCTTTAAAAAAAAAAAAAAAAAAAAACAGGCAATATAGCTTTGGTTTGATGTCTGGTGGGTTAGTTGTGGTGATTTTGTATGGTCATCTGCACAAAATGCTTGTTTTTCAGCAAGTAGTGATGACGAGATGAGGCTTTGTTGAAGCTGAAACTTCATTTCTTGAAGCCTCATCTAAGCTTCAAACATATACTAAGGACATCTAGTAGTGAATAAAGAAAAATTGGACAGGAGAAATCTGTCAATTCTGCATACTGTATGATATGATTATGTCTTTAATTGTTCATTAGAAGTCTGTACACTTAGCTTATTGCATAGCCTTATTGCATTGAGATCTGAGTGCTCCCTAACAGGTGGAAATGTTCTCTCTTTGTTCATCTCTGTTGGAATAATGCAGGTTAATCCAGTGTGTTTATTCTTTATAGCCAAAAACCAATCCCATTATTAAGCAGTAGTTCCACTAACAAGGATTGTTAGTGTCATGTCATGTCAATCTCTCCATTTCAACAAGCCACAATACAATCTGGCCATCATTTTTAACAATCACTCCGAAATGCAACAATTGCTTTATATTCCCCTTGTAGACCTATTCCTGCTGAAATATTCAAAGAAAGTCTTAAATTGTATCAAAGTGATACTCTTTTAAATTCTAGGTATGCTTAATCTCATTGTCTGGGTTGCATCTTTGCTTTGCAGATTTACAAAGGGCACACATTTCTGGGTTTTCTGTTTCTTTGTGAAATGCTGAATGAAGTTTGAGTTATTGTTGACCACCAATACTGTAAATGTAAGCATCGTGTCTAATTGTAGCTTGCACCATTTTGCTAACTGTTAAATAAATATAAATATATAAATATATATCATTAATAAAGATGATTATTTCCTTATAAAGTATGTGAATACGTCTTTTGTATTGTATACGTCTTTTGTCTTTTGATAACAAGCAGTTATGTACATAAACGTATAAGCCTGCCTGGGTCGTTAGTCTTGTCTCTTGTATCTCACAACGGAAACTGGTGGCTCCAAAAAAGCATGGAAGGTTACCTAACTGAGTCAGCTGTGTCATAACTGGAAGTAGTTATGACACACCTGTTTCAAAAATTATCGCCAGACTATAGTGGTGCAACATTACATTTTACAATGCATATTTCAGTAGGTTTGCACCTGTAGTTGCAAGCTGGATGACCGCAGATGAGAGGGGGGTGATGAACATCCTGAAGATGTTTTGGGAAAGTAGGAGATTACTGCGAATCTTCTTAAACATGTTGAGCATGACTTAGTATGCATATGGTGTGCATATGACAGATATGCGTGCATATTATTTTGTACTTGAACATAAAATAAATATTTGTAACTCTTGAATGAGTCCAGTCATACAAAAAATGTATTGTGTGTATTTCATCCATCAAAATACAGATGGAAGTTTTGACATCAACAATTACAATCATAAAATGAAACTTTACGATTGTGTTTGCTTCAGTAGGCTACGAATTCACAAACATGACTCTACTGTAAAAAAAAAATGTCACTACCACTACACAGGCAGTATTTATGGAGATGCATCGATCAAATCTACTGCTATTGTCAGACACGTACACTGGTGAAGAGGTTACAAAATATGTTTCTGTCAAAATATGGAGCCCATATTTACAAAGAATCTTAAGGCTAAAAGTTGGCCATCTGTCCTCGTTTGGCTGCATACATCAGTGTGAACTGTGTAGTAAAGTTGGACTTCTCCATCACATTGACGCTAACCCAATGCAGACTGAATCGCCTGCCGCGCACTGCCAAAAACTACATGTTGAAACAACGCAGACAAACGATGCAGATGTAACCCCTATAAAATGAATGCACCACACTGATTCTTATTTATTATCTTCACACACTGACTTTAATTCATAGGTCTACCCATAGTGGATAGTCCACTAGTGTTGCACCAGTGACAGTGCTAGTGGGATATGGGCAAGCGGATACTCCTCCCACTCCTCTCAAGAGACCTCCCACAAGGAGATGATTTTCCCCGTTTTTTTTCACACGCCAGATTCACCTGACACGAGATCAAGAAATAACGGCAAATTATATTAACGTTATATTAATAAATTATATGTCTTTGACCCAATCAGAAATTAAGACGGGAAGCATCATGCCACAACATTTGCTGACGCTCCCCTTGACATTTTGGGAGTGTTGTAAGACCAAATAACACTTGGTGAAGCTGAGCTGAGGGCAAGGGCATCTAAACACAACCAAAATTAAGCATTTGACTCAAAATAATACACATACAATCAGGAATCTCCATATTGTAGATCTGCATAGTCATATTTTCTTATTTAAATCTTAATGTAGTAATGTGTGCACCACAGGGCTTAATTTGACCCATAATAGATAAATGGCAGTTTGTTTAATGTTCCCTAATTGCTATTCGCCTTGTTGGTCTTTATCCCTCATGTGACATCACACAAAAAAAATCCCTGTTTACATATTAAACTGAATTTTGACGTGAATTTTAAGGAGGACACGCAATTCCGGTCTCAGGACCTTGAGGAGTAGAGAGAGAAGTAGGGAAGTGGAGGCCAGTGTGTCTTTCGTCCTTTTTCGCAGCATTTTGGCCAGAACACTGACTCTGTCTGGTTCCTGTCTTGCTGTGTTGGCGGAATAAAGCCTTACACATGTGGAACTGCACTCTTTCTAGGCCTAACACATGTTACTACAATATAGAGTCTATTATATGAACCGAAATGCTACGTTAGCTTTATTAGCTGCCTTGCATAACTGAAATGCTATGTTAGCCTACCTATTTTAATTGCATTGCTTAACTAAAATGTTACCTTAGCCATATTGGCTGCTTGGCTAGATTGTCTGGTTGGAAAAGCTAACCAACATATTCGGTAGAAATACCCAGAGTTTTTATCTGTGCACAACATGGTAAGTTATAATAGTATATTCATGTTAAGAAGTTGATGATTTTTTGGAATATTTTTAGGATCTAGTTTTGCTAATCGCATTGCACACGTGTGTGCAGGCTGGTTTTGTTCGAGCGCCTGGCACGATCGTGGATAGAGCCCTGAACTCCTGCGGGATGCGGCGCATCGTGGGCGGGAGCGGGACAAAATATGAGTGCAAAATAAAATATCCAAATGATTAATGTAGTGCCTAGCATACATAATTGAGTCATAATTGCTGAGTATTTTATTTAACATTACTAAAATCATTAAAACTGGCAGATGTAGCCTAGACTAATCTTGTGCACATTTTAGACAGTTCCTTTCCGCTGCCCTTGTGGCATGGCAAAAGAACAGAGCAACTCTAGTGCTTCAGAATCTACTTACGCTTCAGAAGTAAGTTCTTAAAGACTATATATATATACATATATATAAATACTATAAAGAGCAGCAATTAGCAAGTGGATATGCTTTTTTAAAGTGGCCATGCTTCGTCGTGTGGTGACTTCCGATATTATATTTAATTTTATAATTTGCAAACGGCAACAACCTCCTTGCAGATGAGACGTTGGCTTGACATTCATAAATTCAGGTAGGCTGAACTTAGACCTTTCCTTCCACTCTTCTTTGTATGTCCTAAATTCGCTAACAACTTTTCTTTTCATCGCTTTTGACAGTGACATTTTGCTTTGCTAGCTTGCAATGTTGAGTGTTTCACACATCCAAACAGAAACCATGGCATCAGGATTTCATGTGACAATTAGCAGCTTTACAAATGCATAGCCAAATCATTAGCTAGTCAGGTTGTTAGGCCTATCTGTTTAATGACATATGACAGGAGCTGTAGCAATCATTTTAAATGAATGGAAATTATTTTTTTAATGAAATTACGTTGTTTTGCCTATAGCAATGATATAAATAGAGTAGCCTATAGGCCTGTTATATAATAAAGTTTTTTTTTTCGGTAAGCATGGTTTGCCTGACTATGATGGCCCGCAATTGAATTGTAAACACAAAAAACCTGGCCCGGGTCCAAATTTAGAGAGTTCTGACGAAGGAGTGATAGGAATGCAACACTATGAAACACACTTTTGAATCAGAATATGGAACCTTTTTTTAAGTATATTTTTGGCCTTTTTTGATAGGACAGTGGAGAGAGAGCAGGGATGGGATCCGGAAAGGACCACGGGGAGGGAATCAAACCCGGGTTGCCGGCGTACGGTGCAGGTGCCCCAGCCAGTTGTGCCACAGCTGGGGCCAGAACCTTTTTTTATTACATTTTTTTATATACATACTTCGAGATCTCAAACTTTTGGGGTTGTTGGATTCAACATAGATTTAATTGGGTTTTAAGATTTTTTTTTTTTTTTTTCAAATACTGTATTCTACTGTAAATACTGTAAATTACATTGTTAATGTTTTTGATGTTTCATGTTATACTGTGCTCTACACTGTTGGTAAATACTCTAAGCTACTTGGATGTTTCTGAATTGTGACTCATATTGTGGTGTGTTCTATAACTAAAAAAAATTATCCACATTGAGGTTCAGAAAATGGATTTAGTTATCTCTAAACCTGCACTTTGGATCTTAATGAGCTGAATAAAAGTTTTGAAGTTGTGAAGATGTATAAGTGTTCTTATTAATATAATACTACACAAACATTATGTTTTCATGTTTTTATTGAACACAACATCTAAACATTCACAGTGCAGGGTGAAAAAAGTTTGGGAACCCCTAATGTAATGACTTATCCGAGAGCTAATCGAAGCCAGGAGTGAGCCAACCTTGAGTCCAATCAGTGTGATGATATTGGATGTGTTGCTGAAAGCTGTCCTGCCCTTCACAAACATACAACAGTTTAGGGTTTGCCGGTTTCAAGAAGCACTGCCTGATTGTGAACCATGCCTAGCAGAAACGAGAACTCCAAAGACCTATAGGGAATTGTTGACTTGCATGAAACTGGAACCTCCACATAATCCCACACATACTTTTTCTTGCAACGGTAGGAAAAGTTGGTCTGTAGGCCTACATCCTACAGAAGAATTTGCCACACTCGTTTGATCATTGAAGAGCATGGACGAAGCTAATCAGTGATCACAATCCTCAACCGATCTCAGCCCTCAAGGTCTGCATCGTCTGTATGGTTTCGACATGTAGTTATACATTTTTGGGGGTGCATGGCAGGCAGCAAAAACGTCTGCAAAGGGACATAAATGTTTGGCGGCCTGTCAGCGTCAAAGTGACGAAGTATAAATCCAGCTTAACAGAAGGGTGGGTGTTGATGGGGCCTCATCAAGTCGTTCAAAAACCTTAAGTAAATATGATCGCACACACTTATAACACTGTTGGATTGCCTTATAGTTACCCTACTTATGTTAGCAGGTAGATTGTACTATAGGTACTTATGTTAGAGGCAAGCAGGACAGCACCCTCCCCTCTCATCTTTTTTTACAAATTTGTGTGATGGAGGGAAAAGGCTAATTTGTATGGTGATTGGCTATAAAAACAAAATTCTCTTTTGTAGCGTACATGTAAAAGTGTTTCGTAGTCTATCTGTAAATGTTTCATGTCTAGAAAATGGACACACGCTTGCAAATGCAAAATGTTTACACACAGTCAAAAAATACTTTTGGCATATATTCTATGCCATAATTATGGCCTTAATGCATGTTAAGCACTTAAATGTATAATTTCCTCCGAACTAAATTTAAGGCCACATTTAAATTCTGACAAAATGGTCACCATTTTGTGGCTATGATGGCCTTTTTATAAACAATAATTAAAAATATGGAACAGGACACAATGAGAACATTAACCGTCTACCTGCATCCTTTCTGTGCTAAAAATGAAACGATAAAAAAAAAAAGGTAGAGGGCACATATGTACAGAAATTATTTATTTCAGAATATTGGGCTCATGTCAGAAATGGCAAAGCAAATCATGCAATTCAGGGAACTCACATGGTGCAGTCCTTTAATAAACTTCTAGGTAAATAGTTAACCCCTCTCTCACTCAAAAAGCTTCACAGTGATCCATTTTACCTCCAATATTAAAAAGAAATATAATCATAGAAAAATATCAGACAATTAAAAATAAAAACTAGAATCTCATAAGACTAGTTGATTATGAGCAACAGTGGTGTAATGGGCAATTCAACAACATAAAAATATGAGCATGCTCAGAACATGCCAAATTTGAGGTCCTATAGTGAACATCGAGCTTTGAGTGTCAAATGGTGAAAATATTGCTTGTTCATTCAAAGTTTTAAACATAAAAAAACAGAATGCAGACACACAAAGGCCTACTGACAGATATAAAAAATCTTAAATTAAGTACAAGGATGGTGCAAAAGTACAAGCGATGCGAGTTTTGGTCCTGCGAAATCTTCGATTTCCGTTACTTGCCATTTTTGGTTCTTTGCAACATTCACAGGCACCTGAAGTGAAAGAACAGACACAGAGGCAACATAGCACCAGAGGTCACTTGATTTCTGCTTTTAAGGAGACAGTTCTAGATTCTTCAAACAAAATAGCCATTTGATTGGAATAAATCCAAATCAACATTGACAATCTCTGCCCCTACCCCCAAATCACATGTCTTAATTGTCCTGCTCTTCATCCTCGTCCTCTTCATAATGACGGTTACGCTTGATGAGCTCCTCCACAGATACACTCTCCTGGTTCTCTTCAGCCTCCTCACCTTCCCAAAAACAAACATTCTGAGAAGCACAGTTTTGCTGTAACTCAGGAGATGGGGATGCTGGAGACGTGCTGTCCATTGGAGATGGCTGGCTTTCTCGAGATGGAAGCTCTTCTTCATCTCCCTGCTCTTCTCCTAGCTTCTCCTCTTCAACCTTTGGTCCCTTCTCTGTAGACTCTGGACTTTCCTCTTGTGCCGAATTCCCCGACTCCTCCCCTTCGAAATCACAGGCACAAATTTTGTCACTTAATGGCATCTCAGCAATGCCAGCACTCTGGGTGGATGAGATTTCTTCCTGGCCCTCTCTGGAAACCTGCACTGCTTCAGGCTTGGAGAAGCAAGTGTCCCTAGGAACCGAGGCCGACAAGGGAGACACAGAGAATGGGCGGCTGCGCTCTCTGAGTGACGAGCTCCTCCGCAGGCTGGACAGCTCAGATATGTCTGGGCTTAGGGCAGGGGAAAGGCCATCTCCCTCAGGAGGCCACTTGGCCAAAACAGATCTTACCACAGGACTGCTTTCAGGTGCCGGACTAAGGCTCTCAGAGACCTCCTGTGCATCATCTCCATCACAAACTTCCGCCCGGGGTGGCCAGGAAATCTTCAAGCGGCCTGTCTCTGTCAGACGCTCCACAGAACCATCTGCAACGTTTTCTGGTGTGCTGGACAGAGCACGGGTCTCAAGTGAGGCTGCCAGCACATTAACCTTGGCTAAAGGGGACTCCTCCACTGTGGGACTGGTGATTTTATCTGCAGGTGTGGCTGCATTAGACTGCCCTTCTGGTGTTCCTTTTGCTGCTCCTTCCCATAATTCCTTATGTGGCCGGTGCCCAAAACCCTCATCATAGTTTCCTTTGGCCTTAAAGAGCTGGCAATAGTGGGGCTTGCAGTATACATTGCTGTGCAGGGATGCATAGTTCCCCAAACTGGCCGACAGAGGGAGAGATTAGACCATAATTACTCAAACAGATGTAGCAGACACATTAAGTAAAATGACACAAAAGGCTTTTCTTGCATGCAAACACTGAAAAACAGATTGACTTACCTCAGTTTGGTGTTGCAGTGGGAACATCGAAAGCAAGTGTTGTGATAGATTTGTTGATTAGCCACCAGACGCTCCAGTGGGTAAACAGTTTTCTGACACATCACGCATGTCTCCCGTGCAGGCAAACGGAACTTCTACAAAATATGCCCACTTAAGTCAATTGAATACAACAGGTAAACAGGTGGGTGCAAGAATCTTGAGGAAACTTACCTTGGGTGATTTAGACTGAGTTGGGTCATGAGGCGATGAAGGTGCCGTTCCTGTTGGGATGGAGCAACATTTTACAGTCCTGCCAATCAATCACAGTGGACTAGTAGTATGTAGAGTATGTAATCCTGAACCTAGCGATTGTTTACATGTTTTTTTTCTTATCAGATGCTTTAGTACAAAGTAACTCACATTATATCTGGACCAAAGGAAACACACCTCACTTAAAACCTACAAGAATCACAATTATTTTGAATTGTTTACAATGTTACACTAGTTTCTGGGAACAAATAAAAGCTCACCGTTGCTGTCTGCAGAGGAACCCTTCCTGCTGTTTGGCTCAGAGACCGACTATAAACAAGAGAAGAACGTGTGAGGTATCAGTTCCAATACTGTACTCATTGAACTCTGAAGAGAGTTGATTTGGCTTACCATTTCTACAGTACTTGGTGGTACGTTCTCCTTTTGTTTCATGCTGTAATTACGTGGCTCTGCATCCTGAAAGTCATTCTGGAAGTTAAAAAAAAAAGTGTAAAAGTTAAACCATAAGGACAGTTCATATTTTTGTGCTACACATTTACCAAAATTCATGAGGTTTTTCCATTCTTTGTGTGCAGTTCACAAATCTGCAAAGTCAGAGGGAATGATGCTCACAGGCCGAGTCAGTGTGGTGAAGACATCTTGCTTGGACACAGCTGCCTGGTATATGGCCATCCTGTCCCGCAGTGGGGTAGTCTCCACTTTTTCTGTCATAGAGAGAAAACATAAAACAAATACCAAAAAAAAGATATATATATATATATGGGAATGGGAATTAATCACACTGCTCTATCATACCATTATTATAATATAGAGGGACACACCTTTGTCAGTTTGTAGATGCATATTTTCAGGCATGCTGCTGCTTGCTCCCATACGGACTGTGTCTTTGGGCACCTGGACATTCAAAAAGAAAATGTGGTTGAATAAAAAATAACTAACCACAATGACAACAACAGACAATTGTTCAGGTTGTAAATTCAGGTTAAGTTGTTGACCTGACCAAAATTTCAATGTTGGTTTACACATTAAAATATTACATACACTTAGAATCTTCTCAGTCAACAATTTGAAACCTTGTCTTGGGTGAGCAGATTTGGTGGTGTGGCTCGATGCAGCATGCAGTCCAGTTGACTAATTGCTAATTTCACATCACATGTTAGCTCAAGGTGGCTGATTGACTTAATGATCAGCCCACCTGTAGCTTAATCTTCGAAGAGGTCTGCATTTACAGTGGTTACTTACAAGACCTACTTTCTATGACCTAAGACCAACAAATAAATTGAGTAATATAGCAATCATAAACGATAAAGAGTATTTAGCTTAAAGTGGCTGGAGGTCTTTGTGTTGAACAGCAGAGCAGCTGCTGTGAGGGCTTGTCTGCCCCTGCACCACTGCTGTGCTGCGGCCCTTCTGCTCACCATCCAAACACTTGCCCCACGCTGCCAGCCCTGCTGCCCATGCCACTAATCCCCTAATGAGCTCAGTGAGGCCCAGCCAGGGCTAGACACCACTGTCTGGTCTGGGCAATCCTCACCCACAGGCCACTGCAGCACATCTTTCATCTACAAACAAAGGCCTAAACATGCACCCAGCCCCAGGGACCTCACCTGGAGCTTCCCAGCACTTCACTAACTGTATTCACAGAACAAGCCTAGCCATCATTCAGCTAACATGTGTCTGATCATGAATTTCTCAAAGCTATGAAAAAAGAAAAAAAAATTCCACATGGAATGGTGGCCACAGCATTTCTAATGTCATTTCCACAATATAAGCTGCATCAGGTAAAAAACCCAGATCAGTGTTGTAAGCAAACTAAAAAAAAACAAAAAAACAATTGACCTCAGAATTATTTAACTTCACCCATGTATTAACCTCTGTTTGCTAAACATTACCTTATGAGTCACAAAGAGAGCCTCAGTTCAACTCAAAATGATTTGCAATGCATTCTGATGTATAGTATAGCCCTCACCCATAGACATCATAGAGGAAGACATCGATGTAATGTAAAATCAATGAATTAACCTTAGCTAATAATAATCGAAAAATGACAGTAAATTAGGAAAAATTTCCTAATAGTGCCTTCACAGCATACACAGGATACAAGTTTCTGATGTTTTGACAGCCTTGACTAATCAACAGTTATGTAGCCTCTCTGACACCAGAAACTTCCCATCTACCTGTATCACAATTTAAGGAGACCATTTTCAGTACTTCAGTATTTTATGTAGCTATGTAAGGTGGAAGAGAGCTCACTCTACCTGGATTGTCTAAGCCATGAAGAGAGGAGCAGCCTCTGTGTTGGCGTGTGCAGCCCAGATTAGAACTCCAGAATGATGCCAGTATGTGGCTGTCTGCAATTGCTTAAAGTGGGGGATGGGCAGAGGGCAGCTGCTAGAATCTTTAAATACAAGGGCTGGCATGGCTTTGGGGTGACGGAGGTGGGGTGATGAAGGGGGTGGGGGTGTTCTAAATGCGTTTTCCCTCAACTCAGTGGATTAGCAGTAGACAAAAACCTGGCAGCCAGCCGGTAGCGGCACTATTGGGCATCTCCAGACAGAAGGAAAGACACCATGAAGAGGCGGGGCTAAACAAAAACACAAAACTGAAGCTCAAGCAAGGGGATCAGCAGACAGACAGTAGGTCTCTTGCACTAATCCCGCATACAAATACAGGGGTCTGAGCTGCCCCAGTCATCCAACCGCACGCAAGGAAATCCAGGCCACTCTCATCACCAGCAGTAATTAAAGAGATACAGTATGGGAAGAGCTGCACTTCAAGTATGCTCCAATGCACATAGGCTCCAGTGCACACCCATGCACACACCACCATGACCAAACTCACTCACATGACAAAGGTGTCCACTGGACGACGTGGCCGTTTTCATTTCTAATATCAGACAATGTCAGGATAGCTTCTTCCCCAAAGCTATCACCATACTCAACTCAAACTTGCACTAAAGTAATTTGCACTGACCACTGCACTACATAAACTAGCGATACCGCCCAAACTCATCCAGTTGCTCTAGTAGGACTCTAGTATGAACTCCTATACTGTGTATCTATATTATAGTTCCTAATAATGTGCTAAGTTCATGTGCACTTTTACAGAGCTGATTTAAATCTTGTTGTACTGTGTCTAATGCTTTCTAATCTATTCTATTCAGTCACTTCAGAAATACCTTTCACGCAGTAACTTCACAAACATCTCTTATCATTTGAAAGGAGGAGCTTGATTAGTGCCTCCTTTAAAACCCCAAGGAATCTCAAGGAGTCAGGCCTGAAAAATTCCCTGTATATCATTGTTGCTCCGGCATAACTTGATTAAGCATGTTTAGCAGGGGAGCATGTTTAACTGAGGAGAGCCTCTCTGTCTAGGCAGGGGATGGGGGTGAGCAGGGGCTACAGTCACAGTGCCGCAGTCACAGTGTGGTTTGGAGCACAGGGTGTGTTTTGAGAATCCCTGCGCTCATCTAGCTTGGCCATCATGTGCCTGCCAGCCTCATGACCACAGCAGCACAGACAAGACACTCCGCCTGGGGGCACTGGAGGGGCTCAGAGTGACTCAGAGTGAGCTCTACATGTGTTTTCATGTTTCACTAAGACCTCTGAAGAAATAAATAATACCATCACAGGCGGGCTTAACACATCTTCAACATAGCACATGTGAGAAATGCAGTCTGATGACTGCTCTTGCAATTCTTTAGGCTCTGCTAACAGGCATATTTGCAATTTATCAAATTTGTTGCTCAGCCTAAAATTCCTATTTTTGATAAACCTACAATGCCAACAACTACATTTTTGATTTAAAACTTTTTAGGGATTTAATGGGCTCACGTCATTTCACCTTAGAACCTACAATGCAAAAGCGTAAAAGTACATGGTACAGACCTCTGCCAGGCACACTATCCGACATTTCATCTTTTATACAAATGATCTGAAAATGTTACTCCTCATTATCAGAATCAAACCATTCTATAATGGTATCAGAGGTGATGTACAACTTCAGTTCAGTGTCCTGCCTTGCCTTTAATCTATCCTCTCTGTTCCTCCAAATAAAGCAAAAAAACCTTCACTGTGCAGAACTGCACTGTGCAAGACCTAGCCTCATTGTTCTAAATGTTTTCTCCAAGTCTATCTAGAACACATAACCTTTCCAGTGACGGGAATAAATGAGTGTCACCAGATGAGGAGAGAAACAATATTCACCCAGGTGCACAATACTCTGACGTGTAAAAAACAAATGACCAATTTGGAATTGAAAAAAAAATGTTTTTGTCCACCACATGTGGACACAGTAAACCTTTATAGTAATGGGTTGCATAGTATAATAGTATATATGCCTATAGAAGTGCATAGAGTAGTCTATAATAATAATAATAATATCTAAATATTATTGTAAAATATAATATAGAGATATATCATATATGAAGAGAGTGCCATCACTGATTTAAATATTGAGCACATTTTGATCTACTAGACATCTACTAGACATCTACTAATTTACCATTGACTAAAGACCAGGGCCAAATAACGCACTCTGCTAATGGACACTGTAGTCTATAGTCTGTGGGAATGCAGGCCATGTGGAGCAGAGAGGACATGTGATATAAAGCATGACGGGCCCTCAGGGAGACAAGAACAAGACAGGCCTTCATGCTTCAAACCCAACAGACTGACATGGATTCAAAGCACACAGATCATTTCCACAATCACATGATTCTCTTTGGGGTAAACGTATCAGCTGATGGATATGGTGAAAGGTCTAAACATCACTAGTAGACTAATGGTCCAAATTGGATGCACACACTATAAGGGATTTCACCTAATTGCCTTGCTTGAGCCATAACAAGGATAACAAGGCTAACAACCAGATTGCACTAGCACTGAATGTGGATCCCCTTGTGGCACAGGTTTACATTCAACCCATTACATTACAGTGGGCTTCATAAACTGGAACTAGAACTCACTTGGTTCTGCATGTTCTCCCCTTTTTCAAACAGCATCTTTAGGCTGGTCAGAGGCACATTGGACTTTTCACTTGCCATGCTGGGCACAGTCGCAAGCTCCGGAGCCTCTTGCTCTGGGTTCTCCATGGCTGTGTTCTGGTGCTGTAGATCCTGGCTCACAGGCTCTGCTGGGGTGTCTGTGGCTAATGCTTGACTCTTGTTAGTGCCCACTGCCACTTGAACTGGCTCTGAGGGTAGTGGTGTGACTGTTGCCCTCTCTTCTGTTTGAGAGATTGTTGTGTGCCCTTGTAGGCATTTATGGGGGTAGATTGTGGGGGTCACCAGGGGCTGCTCCCACCGCTTCTTCAGAGCATTCAGATTGCCGCGGGATGGGGAGAAGGGCTTCTTCTCCAAAGTCTGGTTGACACACAGAGAATAATCATTGTGAATGCTGAGTCTTTATGATATGTCTGATCAGACCTGGGCTTGTAAGTAGACAATGCTCAAGCAAGATATGATCTCACATGTAATATCATCACCATCTTAATAAATTACTACTTAACTACTTAATAATCAGATTTACATACACAGATCTGTCTAGAGGTCTCTGCAACAGCTGGATTACACATAGACCTAAAGGAAGCAAAGTGATGGCCTTAAGATCTGGGCTTAAGTGCCCTGCTGGCTCTAGCATATTAAAAGCACATGGAGTGGAACAGAAGAGTTTGGGATGTCACCAGAACATTTTCAATGTTACAGGACACAAGTAAAAGTAAAAGGTACAAAAATGTATTATATACTGACTGAAAAAAAAAACATTTTGACATGAATGACATTGCATGATAAACCATAATGTCTATTATGGTTTATAGACATGATTAATCATAAAACTGAAGAGGTCACAATAAAAAGTGAAGGTAGGCCTGCTTTCATGACATTATGAAGGAAGGTCTGCATTCTCAGTACTCTGCCTATTCAAAGCCACACGTGTATGTGTGACTGCACTGACTTCCAAGACAAACTTGAAACTTGTAAAAGCAAACAGAGGAAGCACATCAAGTGCATCCATCAATTACGATCTCTGTCCATATGTTACATCACTGACAAGTATATTTCATACATTCGCAAAATTGCATGAAAAATTACTCTTGTCAAATCAGTCTCTAAAATTGTAGAGATGTGAACATTAGTTTTACAAACAAATGCAAAGAATTATCATACTTGGGAATTGTTAAACTATTGCCCACACTTGC
The DNA here is from genome assembly GCA_017657215.1 of Limnothrissa miodon. Lineage (NCBI taxonomy): Eukaryota > Metazoa > Chordata > Actinopteri > Clupeiformes > Clupeidae > Limnothrissa > Limnothrissa miodon. Next base: position 372,928 of record JAGFZM010000083.1, on the reverse strand, counting down.
CAAACAATTTTCCATGCAAAAAATCTATGTAGAAACCTATGCATATGAAAGAGAAACTTTAAAACCTGGTGTACAGTCAGTAGATGTCCGTTTCCGCCAGGCAGGAAAAATAAAAGCTGTCTCAGATGCCAGCCTTTAGAAACAGTAAAGGAACTAGCCCACCCCTTTAATGAAAAAAAAATGAAAGCTAAAAAAGGGAAGAAAGAGAAAAAGAGGTGGAGGAAAAGATACAAAACGTCTCTAAAAAGATGGCGCCCAGAATCCAAGAAGCCAGAAGCTTTATTCAGAACAGAAACAAACCCTCGGACAGATGACTTTTCCCTGAGCTCATGACGTGTTTGAATATATTAAGTCACTGATCACATTTAGGTTGATAAAGCATAATCATGTGATTCAAACACTGATTCTTCAAAAAAACACAGCCTATGCAAAACAAAGTACTAGAGGAAAACAAAATCAAATCGTATATTACTACGGAACAGCTTAAATGAAGAGTAACAGATTTAACTGTAACAGCCTGGCAAATGATTTTTTCTCTGAATTTTATGTATGAAAAACTATACAATTTGATGTTTACTTGCATTCCAATATAATTTTGTTATATTTTTTTTTTATTTCTTACTACTTCTTATCTTATTTTTTATTTCTAGAACATACTGTAGTTTTAGGTTGGAGGGCTTCCAGCTTAGTATGAGCATGGACAGTGCCAGAGCAAAACAGGTGAGTCATAGGACAAGATCCTCTCTGGTTGATTTAGATCAAGAGTGACTAAGATCATAGAAGCACTAAGCAGCACTAGCAGTACTGCATGCTACGTTAACTTGTTCTGCTCATAGGAGAGTCTTTTGTGAAAGGCTTAGTTTCTCTGTGATTTCTGTGAAGTGTTAAGGATTACAATGAATCCTGTATTTCACTTCACACCGAAAAAAATATCAACATGCTTAATTAGGCTATCATGTTGTGTTCACTGCTATTACAAACAAGGCACACCAGTGGTATTACAAATGTGCAACAAACATACTGTACCTCTGACAGCGTTGTCCTTCCACTTTATTTCCCCATCAGAGCATCACAGTGGTTCTACCCTATGACCACTGTGCTGTGCAGTCTACCTCATTACTCTAAGCTAGGAGTCAGGACTAACAGGAGCTCCTGCATGCTGCTGTCTCTGGTCACATTCTAGAGTTCACAAGCCCTCCAGACACTGCCACTGAGCAGACCTAAGTCAGTGGGAGTGGTCATGTCAAATGACGGGGGAATTACCCGAAGATTAACTAGTCTAAATGAGGATTAAAACAACTAGCCATGTGTGGCTACACTAAGCTACCTGAAGCTGCAGCAACAGAGGTCGAGTCTATGGGAATGCTACACTCAGTAGGCCCATGTAAGACGTGTATGAGAGAAAACAAGCAGCATCCCACTGAAGCAGCAGTGACCAGTACCACAGGCATGAAGCAGCCAACCCAGGCAGGGACACAGACACTTACAGTTCTTTTTGTTTCTATGCTGGTCTCCTCTGCTGCTTACTGATACCTGTAGGATATGAACAGATGACGATGAATGAGGCTTTTGATTCACAGAAGACCATAGGTGACCTTTAACTGATCTTTAAAGAAAACTGTTCATAACAGTCCAGACACTATCACAAAGTAACACTGTCCCCTGCTGTCTAAAATGGGTACTAATGCGATTTGCACTGATGGAAGCTTCTCAATTACAGTAGTATGCTGATCGTAAACATACAAAAATCAAATCAGATTAATGGTAGAAAACAATACCTTGTTGAATTGTGTGTATGGCACAGAATACTAGATATAGACCTAACCTGTAATTTTTTTTACTGATGATATAAATATATTTTAGGGGAACTACATGTATGTTATGTAAACCAGTGCCCTGTTTACTGCTCTGAGGTGGAAGAAGTAATTGCTAAGTGGTTATCAAACAACTGTGTCAGTGATATTGTGTGTTCTATCAATCTCTGATCTATAGAAACCTAACCAGTTGTCCACTGGCAGACTTAAAGTTGCCCAAAACAACTAAGTATTGTACACAAATCGAATAGAGAGGAGATATAGGCAGGTACAGACACAGTAACATAAATTTTCCTATAAAGGAAACTACAAAACATGAAACATAAAAGATAAATGGGTGTGTTCTAGTTACAAAAGAAATATGGAGAATTTGGAATCCTGGAATCAGAATCTATAGAAAATATTCTGCACTTACCTGGAGAAGCGCTCAGCAATAGCCACATTCTTACCGACGATGGACAGCTCTTTGGCTGTGATGCGCAAAGATTGGGATGCCCACTGTCTTCTCTGAAATGAGTCCGTGGCCATAACTACAGCTTTGGTGCTGCAATCTAAGGAACATAGAGCACAGGGGAAACCTGGAGCTCATCTACTGTACCACACTGACCTCCTTCCTTTTAGGGGGACACACCAGCACTGAGTCAGACACTTCTTCCACTTAGTTCACAGTTATGCCAATCAAAGCTAAGACAAAATGTATCTCCCCTGGAGGGTCACATTGAATTCTCAAACTGCTTTCATTTCAGTGAAAATGGAAAACAAATTTTTTCTGAGTACATGTCTTGATAGGACTAGACAGGTTACTGCAATTTGAATAAAATATGGTATTATAACATGCCGAAGCACAAAGCTCATTACACTTTCTGATTCTTATACTGCTCTGAGGCAGTGTTTCCCATCTTGCTTTAACTCCAGATGACTCCAGTTAGGTCACAACTCAAATTTGGTTTTGGTCTGAACCACTGAACTAAAGTTATGGATATGGTCTGGGCATAAGGGGACTTCCTTCCTTCCTTCCTGTGATGAGTCATGCTTTTACATGTCAGGGCTGAAAAGCACCTGTAATTAACCTGCACAGTTTCTTCTGAAAGGTCCTAAACAAGTCATAACAAAGGCCTGAGAACGTACGTATTGACGATGTGACACAATTCAGAGTAAGTTGAGTATGAGTATGTCAGCCAGACCATTTTTGATACTGAATTTTATAAGAAGAACCCTCTTGTAGTTATGTGCTGATTATTCGGTAACCATATCAGCACCTGAGCCACCTGGGGTGATCCACAGGTCTCAGGGAGCAACATAACACAAGCCCTCACACACCCCTGTGTGTTCTGGCACCATCTATTGACAGACAAAACTCTGAAAGTTCTTTAATAAAAGTTCTCAGAAAGTTCTTAAGTTGAGTTCTCTTTTTTTGTCCGTAATTCACATGTCTGCTGCTGCGCCCATGTGCTGACCCCCTCCTCTGGGTGGAATAATGGGTAATGTGCCACAGTCATGTTGTGTATGTACCATTATCTGGTATACTATAACAATGATAAATCATAATTTCCCATATAGTGTTGAAAATTACAACACTGGCCATACAAGGCTGTGAAGAAAAAAAACATTTCCAGTACTGAGTATCCTTGAGCACAGTGAAGCAAGATGTCATGTGATCAAAGACTGGTTCAAGTGCCAAGGAGACAATGCAGTGTTGGCTGAGTAAGGAAGAGACTGAAGTAGCAGGGAAGACTGTCTAGGAGATGCTCTGTCTGAGTCAGTCCCATGCAAGCAATTAGACTTCCTTCTGAAGGTTGATATCACCAAATAACCCTTTGAGCCATTCTCAAGACCTGTCACAATAGCTTTAACAGTCAGACAGATGATCACATCCACTATTCTAGTCATAGCCTCAATCACTGTCTATGGAAAGTTATACATACACATGACTAATGAGAGTTGGTGTATCATGAATGATCCTGGGTATGATGACGATGTCCTGATATGATGATGGTCTGACTGTACCCAGATCCACAGTGTTGTAGTCTGCTCCTTTGAAGCAGTGCCACATTGGACATGTAATAGTCCCTGGCAATCAGGGGATATGAATCATGCTCTCCGTCAAGTGTGATGCTCACATGTCTTGATCTGTTTTGTCCAGTCATAAAACTGGGGCTTTCCAGTTTTCCTCACTGACAATCAGACAGTTATGTGTTGTGGGTTACCTAAACACCAAAGAAGCAGATTGCTTTGCCATCTGTTTTACTGATATACTGCCGGTTTACTGACAGAAGCATGTAAGGTCACTTGAGTGTCAACGCAACATACAGGCCATGCAGAACTACAGCATGCTATGGCAGGCCCACTGACAGCAGCCAAAAGAATAAACTACGCAACAGCTCGACTCAGCTCCCCCACAAAACTCAAACAAATGTATAGCCAGGTCTATTCTTCTAATCAGAGAATCATATTGCTCTGATTGTATATCTCATCATTTACAGAATTGCTTACATTAAGTTTAAAAAAGAAAATACACAAGACATATTTATTAGTGTGAAAAGAGTTTAGTTGTTCCTTTTGCCCATATCATTTCTGGCCATTTCCTCACACAAATCATACACTCCTGCACATTTTAGTTAATAGGCAGAACATGTGACAGACGCTGTCCCAGGAGGAGCATGCTGAATGGTGCTGGATGAGCTAGTAGTTCAGCAGACGTACTATTACAGACAACTCCTATTAGTCAGTCTAGTCATCAACAATAATTCAAACTTCAATCAGCACAAAGGGAATAATGCACATTTTGCATAAATTCATCACCAAGACTCTCGTTTGTGTACGTATCACACCTTTTGTGTGTGACTTTCTATGAAAGTAACTCAAAAGTAATGCAGGAGTCATGTAGTGCATTGCAACTTAGAGACAGTATTTTAAAATAACAGTAGCCATAATGTATTGCATTTTGTAATTAACCTACCCATGACTGGTAACTATATAACCTTTAAGCAAGTAACAGTGATTATTTCAGCTGAACTTGATTATTTCAAAGAAATTACATATTTTTAATTACCTTCAAATATTAGTTTGTCTGCTGGGTAACTCTCAGGTGCATGCATGTCTGAGTCTGTTTACATATATGTGTGTGTGAAGGGGGTGTGTTCATTGGAGCTGCGGGGAGGTAATAGCCACAACCTGAAGGCAACGTTCAGCCAGTTGGAATGCCAAAATTCCTTTTGTGAAACTGCCTAAAATCCCACCCTTCTCAGGAATATGTCAGCATCACACACACACACACACACACACACACACACACACACATACACTTTAGCTTGACAAGTGAGGTGAGTCATGTTCTGAATGACCACTTATTCACAGGAAATCAGTTCTCATGAAATGAAGTCACGAGAAGGGCAGGAAGGAGGAAGAACAGGTTAAAGAAGAGGTTTAAGGAAGAACAGGATTCTTGTGAAAATAGGAAAACTAAGCACATTTGACAAAAGTAGGCTACACCAGTCATGTAAAACTGCGTAGTACTACAGATGAACCTATTCAATGTATGAATTAGTTCTGCGTAGTACTAAAGATGAACCTATTCAATGTATGAATTAGTTCTGCGTAGTACTA
>JAGFZM010000083.1:337195-367498 GCA_017657215.1 Limnothrissa miodon | reverse complement strand
TTCTATGTAGTACTACAGATTAACCTATTCAATGTATGAATTAGTTCACAAATATCATAGAGGAATATTCTTTTGAAAGTTGGTTAATACTATTTTATTTTATTGTTTAATTGTATTGTGCGATTTGTCAAAAAAAAAAACAACAACTCATAACTCATCAACTCATAACAAGGTGAGCGATACTTGCTGCATTTGCTCTGCAGCCCTCTATCGGCTTCAATGGCACTAAACAAGTGTGTCCAATCAGGTAGCGATCTGTAGTTCAAGTGAAACTACAACTGACTTGAGGGTGCGATTTCCAAAACTCCCTGGTGCCGCTTTAAAAAGACATGAAACATTTAATTTTCTGTGCCGGCCATGATGGCTTATTTGGGCTTCAGAACAATGGATAAGATTGGCAGAAAGGAACATTAGCCTGTAGTTTTACAGTGATGAAAAGAAGACCGTTCAGTGTGGACACATTCATTCTGTTGAGCTGATCCGTAAGGATGGGATTCATAGCGCTAAATCCCCGCTCACATTCTGCTGTTGACACAGGGAGTGTGGAGACAGCAGAAAACACGTTGCGGAAATTGTCTCCTTGGACTATCAATGTAATTTCCAACAATTCAGGTCACGTTGAAAGTTAGTAGGCTATTAACAATGTAGATTATTCCTGTGTAAGAAACTGTAACAACCTGATTTCAGTTCTTTTTAATTATTGACAGGGTTTTATCCCCCGAGGAAAAAAATCGTTCAGCACCCTGCACCCATGCATAGGTCCACTACTGTAAAATGATTTCTTCTTGTCATGTCATGTCACGTCATATAGGTCTTTTTAATTCATGATAATTCATGATCAACAGCTACTGCATCGCCTTGATAAAAAAAAAAAACTTGTTCCATGCCAACCTCCCTTACAAGATCAATTTTGGTTGTGACTTTAGTCATCTTTTGGACACCACATCATCCTGTGGTCTGTGGATTGATGTAATCAGGGCCGGATCAACATGACCAGGGGCCCCTAGGCTACAGTTTGCTGTAGGCCCCCCCTCGCCCACGCACAAACCCCATGTTCATGGTGGCATGCGTAATTTCACTGAACATTTATTACTTATACCAAGTGAGTAGGTTTGTAAATTCCCGAGCAGTATTTTGGAAAGACAAAATGGTCACTACCAATATTTAGCATCATATTTAATACACAACAAATATTAATTTAATCACATATCTATTTTCGAACACGGCCGAATCATTCCACGTTTTGATTTTTTGACGTGCAAGTGCATTCCGTAGGCTATCCCTGAGCTGGAGCATCATGGGGAGAAGGATGAAGTAAATGGAGTGTTTGTGTTGTTGAAAGTTGGACATTTGTTGGCAGTTGACCGCGGTTGAATTCGCCGTCAGACCTTATAATCTAGTGCAGATTCATTTTACATGAATGATCATGTCAGCGACACTGAGCCAGCTCAACAGGGAGAAAAGCTCTTGTTAACTGCAAGCCGGTAAGACACGTTTTCACTACGAAGCAGCCTGCTCTTACAATATATTCATGGTTTATTGGGGTTATGCAGTGATATGCCCATGTTTCGGTGGACTGGAGTTAAGTTCACTCTCATCATCAAAAGTTATGTCAGAAGTTGTAGGTGCTATGCTCGCGCGCCCCCATGCTACAGCCGTAATGGCTGTCTAATCCTCAAAACCGTGTTGATAGCCTAGATAATGCCACCTTAAAAGGAAAAAAAGATATAGGCGTACGGAGCTGTTTCAACAACTAGGCCTATACAGTAATCACAACAAATCGTTCAGTTGTTTTTTTTTAAGTAGCCTATGCCAAACACTAAAACGAGCTGGATTATCAGGTGAGATAATGCTATGGTCTAGCATTTTGTGTGTTAGAGGCTGTTAGCCTACGATTTCAAAATAAAATTAGCTCTTGATGTATCTTTACTTTATCGCATAGTGAATGCATTTATCTCGCATGCGTTTATATTTGGTTCCCCCCCCACCCTCAAAGCAATGCAAGGCCCGTCCTCTGTTTCTGGAGCCGGGTCTGCCTAGATAGATAATATGCCTAGATATCATTCGTCTCTGTTAATATCGCTGTTCAACTGTGACGTGCGTCTTTCGTTTATATACTGAAGGCGGATTTGCCAATCAGCGCCCGCTTTATTTAAATGTTTATTTTGATCCAGTGGATATTAATTTTTTTCTTTCTTTTGAGCAATTGGGGGCCCCCTGGGAGGCGGGGGCCCCTAGGCTGAAGCCATATAAAGCCTGTGCATTGATCCGGCCGTGGATGTAATCCTTTTCTATTGAAACACAGGACATTAATTAAGATTGGATAATCAAAATAGATAGCCTATATTGTCAAAACATGTGTGCTTCTATTATTGCATATGACAGTGGTTATGAACCGTTTTTCATATTCGTATTTCATATGGCAGCAATAAATTGTTTTGTACTGGATTGCATTTCATAAAGGGCTAACATTAGAATACATACATTCTTAATACTTTAATTATGTTATAATTCTTACACTGATGAAAGCTGAATTTATACTGTTGTGATAGGAGCAATGGCAGCCAGGACCTGCAGAGCTAATTCAGATTTGCTAGTGGTAAAGAGCTTAAAGGTATAGTTCGGTTTTTAACGCTTTGAGCTCCTTTCACAGCTGGTGTTCGCTGATGTTCCAACCCAAGTATCGTAGCAAAATTATTTGGAAAAAATAATTCCAAATAGTGCCAAATAAAACATGACAGAATCTTTATTTCGCTATGATACCTGTTTTGGAACATCAGCAAGCACCACTAACCACTTGGTGAGTAGCACAGTGTTTTAAGGATAAAAACAACAAATGCCCATTGCTAGCCATTTTGAAGCAGGCAGAGGCGATCATGGGCGGTGCCATGGGGGCGCTAGGAGGTGCTATAGATACCCCTGGACTAGCCATAGCACCCCCATAGCACCCCCAAGAAAATATCCCATTTTCAAATATTAAATTATATTCTCTATTATTTATTGTGTGGTAACATTTCAGCCAGAAAATAAAAAAGTTATAGATTGTTTTAGACACAGAACAATGATGACGATTCTGTCATAACCTTTAACCCAATTTATTTTCAAGTTGCAGGCAGCGGGAATGTTGAGTGAGTGTGATGTGGTGCTATGAGACAATAGAAGAGTGATTAACAATGGTTTTTGATTCCTAAATGTCCACGTTTGGAAGAACCATTAAACAATGATGAGAGTGACAATGAGAGAGAACAGTAGGCCTATGTAAGTGAAAGATTGTCTTAATGTCACAGAGTTAACTAATGGAGACCCAAGCACAAGCAGGTTTTCACCACAACAAGGATTTATTTCAAATAACACAAAACTTACACGGGCACGGAACTAGGGAAGTGCGACACAGAGCGTGGTAGTTGTGACTATGACAGACAAAGGACGGAAAAGGGGCAGGGGTTTAAATACATAGGGCCAAACAAGGAGACAAGACACAGCCGAGACTAAGTAGGGAACGACGAGACAAGGGAACGAGACAAGGAGCAGGTGAGGGGTGGAGCTGAGAACACAACAGGGATAAACAAAAGAGCACATGGCAAGACAAGACCAGGAAGTGACATGGAACAAGGGACCAGGAAGTGACATGAAACAAGGGACCAAGAAGTGACATGGAACAAGACGGACAGGGCGTGACATCAAACAAGACGGACAGGGCGTGACACTTAAATCATGCTGCCTACCTAGTCTTAAGATGGCTATTAGGCTTGGATTTTAGTTTTGCTGATGGCATTGATTTTATGGTCTTTCTGCATATTCGTCTGTCATATAGGCCTAGCCTAATGCTAAGAGGGAAGATCTATTAGACAGTGTCAAAGTGTTACACTAGACATTCGTTTTCTATAGTTATACCATCAGGATGCATATTATGACATTTCTAAAATCAACTAAACTATTAGAGAAAATTTAATTTCCTTTTTTTTCTTTCTTTCTTTTTTTTTTTTTTTTTAATAGGATGATTCTTGTTTTGGGCCACATATTTGTGTCCTCATGTTGAACTGGCTCTTATTCTTTTAGAAATCTTTGTAACAAGCCTATTAAATTATGTGTTTAGGTGTTTTCTATAGCTCTAACAAAGGAAAATCATTTTTTTATATTTTCCATCTCTTTAAGGCACACTTTCTCTGGAATATGCGCTCATTTTAGCATGTCCCAAATGCCCAAAACTTCCTCAGTATATATATACTATGTATAAAAAAAATGTGTATTCTTTATTATTTTTATAGGCTAGGGTATACCACCGTACAAACAAATCTGGTTAAACTTATTTTGTTTTCTGTAATTATATAATATATTATATGTCCCCACATTCCTTTTCCACCTTGTTAGCCTATAGTTTCTTGGCTCCCTAAAAAGACTACAAATTCATACAGCCATTTCCAGATATGACAGAATTTGTTTTTGGAGGCAAATTCACCTGGAAAACTTAAAGAAGCTGTAGCCATCACTGTCTCTTGTTTTTTTTGCAATTTCGTATAACAAACCGATTTGAGGCACCCTTAAAGTTTCACCCTGTTAGTATATATTATGGGAAATATTTATTGAAAAGAATATTTTTTTAATATGTTAAAAGTAGCTATTAATATGCTGATAAGATGTACAGTGTGTGCTAGCTAAATGTTGCTCACACAAAGAGCTAGAGCTAAATTAGCTAGAAATTTTCCACAGTGTTAGGTTCCACCCTGTTAGGGATATGCAGCTTACTGAGTAGAAATGGCACTATATTTATATATTTATTTTTACAAATGTTAATTACTTACATTAAAATGACTTGTAGATGTATTATTTTAATGTATTTCTTAATTATTTTTTTATGACAATGAATAATAATGGTATTGTTGTTGTTATTATTAGTAGTAGTAATAGTAGTAGTAGAAGTTGTAGTTGTTGTAGTACTGTTGTGAAATACAAAGGAAACTATGCATGATAAAATAAATAATACTCAGTTCCACCCTGTTATATTCCATTCCACCCTGTTAGGCTTCGTAAAAGTTAAGTTAAAACTGCTTATGCTACAAGAATTAAACTTTTATCATAGCAAAAGGGGCACATTTTATCCCAGAAAAGTTCAGTATTGTTCTACTTGTACATTATTTTAACTTTGTAATTACTGTGTAAATTTCCCTAACAGGGTGGGAAACTAATGGGAAAATGTATACCAACCACATCCCATAATTATAATATTTTCAGCCCCTGAGCTTGGCATGCATGCATTCCTCATAGCTAAGTATGGTATGGTCCTGACAAAATTTTTAAATCATATAATTCAATGATTAAATTTTTTCAGAAAACAGACAGCCAAATATGTGGCCCAAAACAAGAATCACCCAATAATGAACGCAAAACGTCTAAATCCCCATTGGTGCTCTACACCCATAACAGTTGGTGGCGGTAATACACTGCGTTGGATGCCAACCGTCAATAAAATTGAAGAAGAAGAAGAAGAAGTAGAACGAAACGATGCAATTTTTGTCACAACCCGATTTAGACAGTTTTGAAGTGAGCAGAAACACGGGTGACTGGCTTAAGTTGTGCCACTTAGCGCAATTGATCAGTAATGTAAAAACAAAAAGGCTAAATATCTCAGTCTAGTTGGCTAGTTAGAAACCGTAGTTTTGGTAAACGCGACCAACAATAGCCTAAGTAGTAGGCGAACAAAATTACCATTGGCAGGATAGGCATGGGCATATAAAAATGTGTAGGGCCTACGTCTATGATGTCAGGACTTAACTAATTCTATGATGTTATATAAAATCATGAAATCACATTCAGTGTAAAAGCTTACTATCAGGCCTAGAGAAGCTGCATCAAAAGAAATTGCAAGCGCTGAGGGAAAAACTCGAAAGACATGGAAGGTGAAACAGTAGGTGGCGACATTCTCCTGCGAAAACTGAAGCCTACACTTATCGATGTCCTGACAGCAGACCCCGATCTCGTTCTGCAGCACGCCGATTCTCTGGGACTACTTACACAGCGAGAATATTTAGACGTTAAGTATATACCCAAGCCGTCGGATGAAGTGCGTGACCTTTTGGATTATGTCATCCAAAAGGGTAGTTCTGTATCATGGAAACTTGTACGTCTCCTGCAAGAAAAATCGATGCAGGAGGCGTTTCCAAGACTATCATCACTCAAGGAGCTGTCCCAAAATGAGAATACTATTGGTAGACTCCTGTACAACATTTCTAGCAGTACATTACATTGCACAACATCCTATTTAATTTACTGTAGAGGCTGAAACTAAGATGTGGTTCTTGTAACGTTTAAATGTGTCTGACAGAGAAGTGTGGAACCAAAAGACAGCAGCCAATGCCAGTGGAAGAATGTCCAGCAAAGCAGTTGTGCATAAACGGTGGGAAATTTACAGTAACAACAGAAAATAATGAGACAAAAATGTTGGTCATATGAATTTTTGTTAAATATTAAATTTGTTTCTTCTTTTATCTAATTGATTTACAGCAGAAGTGTCTGAAAGACAGCTGATGCAAGTTGCAAAAATAATGGGACGGAAATGGAAGCAGTTTGGCAGGGAAGCATTGGAAATATCAACAAATAAGCTGGAGCAAATTGTTGAGGAAAACCCTTACAACTTTGTAGAGCAGGTCTTTGCCATGCTTCGTGTCTGGAGAATGCGCGAGCGGTCAAAGGCCACGGCCAAACACCTTCATGACTTTCTTTCTGAAGGAGACTGGGCACTGCCTTCGGAAAGCATTGCCTTCCTCCTTGAGGACAGTTGAAGGTTTTTCTTTAAAGCACCCATACATGATATAATTCATCACGATTATTTTTAGAAAGGTGAATATTTTTAATATACAATTTCACATATCTTGTAATACGAAAAAATGTCTCAAAGTAGGCTAAGTAATCAGTCAAGTAATAGACCCTAGTCACCTGTAGCCTAATGCATTGTCTATGTAAGTATATCAATCAAGAGGCTCAGAACTCAAAATTTACAAAAACAAAATATTCAGAATAAGTACCAAAAAATTATGTGAAGTAAACAGGTTGCTGACTTTTCTTCAGGTCTGCCACCTAGAACCTTTTCTAGATATTTTGCACACAATTGGTTTGGAAGTGTATTGTCATGTTTGAAATAATTTTTTTATTATGAAAATTGAATTAATGAGACAAATCTTGGATATACTCAGATTTTCCAAAGTGGCAACATTTGTGTGTAATAAACTAGCACATTTATTATAAATATTTATACATTTCACAAAACTCACAAACAAAATCACACAGATTAAAGCTACCAATGTTGCATTATTCTCAACAGAGCCCACTGTTTAGTTTCTTGTGTAGAATAGATGATGGTGTTTGATGTCCCTTTAAAACTAATTTACAGCTAAACTAAAGCTTGTCAATGAAATTAACGTTTCTGATTTGGGCATTCTCTGAAGTATGAATCATCTGCTGTCCTCAAGCAGGTGTATTTTTTGGGGTAAGATACATTGACTCAACCACCCACATGCTTACAAATGCACACACAGCTGACACACAGTTTTGATCGAACATGGTGTCTGGCCTCTGGTGCAAGGGTAATCACAGTGTTCACCTCCATGACTTCTGTTTATTTCTTATAAATGCGGTACACACACACACATATCTAAACTTGACCACAACAATAGGCTCCAGATTTAATGATGATTTTACCCCATGGCTGCACTCCACTCTACACAAACTGTCCTATGCTATATGTCAGACAGAACAGTTTGCATATATATTGCCTGTCATTAAGTGACCAAAAGTACTGCTTTATTTATGTAATTTGAGCTTAAAAATGACAATACATTCAAGATTATTTACAGTGTATGTCAGCTGTTATTTTATATTAAATGTGGTCAGTATTCAGTACATTGAATAAAATATTTTTTCAGGTATACAGCCTATGTGTAACTGTAATGCATCTATCTCACAAAGTCACAACCTATTGTGTGCAAAGATGCCATGTTCATGCTATCCCTCAGACTGTTATCTGTCGTCTGCAGTGACCTTTATTCTCTCGGCAAGTATCACGTTGTTTCACTCTGGTGCACCCGGACAGTTCATGCTGGTTCACCCGTGTGCACTGATGGGTCATTTGAGCTACTTTAATGACTGAGTCTACAGTAGAAGTTGAGTCTGAATAGTTTCTAATTCATAGGCTGCTTATAGTTGGTTCATTCATCAAGCAAAATCATAGCAACCATGAGTGTATGTGATTAGTTAACTTAAACTCCATCCTTTATGTTTTTGTTGTTTCATGTTATAAACATCAATCTCTTTACAGCAGAAAGCTGATTACTGTTCATTGATTGTTGGATTGGTTTATTCCTGGGGAAAGCTATTTGTTTACTTTAAAAAAAACTTACTTGTAATCTTTCATTCTCAGTTTGTTTCAGTCTTTTTGAAAAGATTCTAAACAACTACATGACAAAATAGTGGCTATACATTAACCTAATAAATGTGAAGGAGTAACTTAGCTTTATGACTAAATAAACGTTTGCCCAGTTGGCGCAACTGTGACGAGCTGTGAACTTTGTTCTCTCTCGACAAGTATCACGTTGTTTCACCCTGATGCTGTTTCACCCGGATGGTTCACACATGTTCACCGATTGTCACCCTTGTACTGTGAGCCAAATCATCAAAGGAAACTGATAACCCTTGTGGACTGCTATTTTTCCCAGAAATACAAAAATAAAACATTAAATAAAACATAAAACAACAAATCCTATTATTTATTATGTTTTTTCCTAGTTAATTAGGCCTAGGCCTAGCTTAATGTCACACAAGAGGTATTGGCATATTTTATTTGTTTTTATAAACCTTTTGTTTATTTAGCCTATTTAATGTTTTACTTCGTCGTGAAAGGGCTTTGGGTTTACTGATAATGTTATCGGATTTTATTATTTTATTATATCATTTAGAGATGTTTCTGATAGTCAAGATAAAACGTATTGTTTTATGGGCAATTCATGTCAGCTCCTGGAGATAAATTTCTGCGAAATTGGAAGGCGATGTGTAATGAAAGGCTTCAGAAACTGAGATTATGAATGCCACTGTCTGTAGTTGAGGAAAAAACCCAACTCCACCAAAACCTATACAGAAATATTTTAGTCAGTTTTACTTTTAACTTCTCTGTGACAACTTTGAGATGTAGTGTTGTATTGGTGCAAATCGTTTTGTGTGCTCTTTGTAAAGAGTCTCTGAACTGTAACAGAAGGATAATCCACCAGCATGGATGTCAGTAAAACATGAACACAGAATAGGCTGTCTTTATAGTTTAAATGCTGGACCTGAGCTTAAGCCAATTCAAATTATGCTCTAAGAATACTTGAGTGTGAGTGAAATTTCATTTGACATCAAGCTCAAATATTACAAACACTTAAGAGTGGACTCTACTTTTAAATTTACCCTGCAAATACTTTACAGATTAACTCCAAGGTGTTTCATCTCTTAGGTTGGCTAACACTGCAGATGCACATGGAAAAACACAGGAATGGTGAAGAAAGCTTTAATGGGCAACGATCCAAGCCATTCCACAAATTATATGACATCACAATTTCTTACTTCAAACTTTGCTAGCTTCACCGGAGAGGTTGTCACACCCCCAAGAATCTCAACCCAATTGAATGCTTAAAAGCAAAAAGCAAGTGAATCTATTGCAGTCACAGGTTTTATACCTTAACATAGTCTGGACGACCAGCAACTTGAAGCACAACATTTGCAGGTGAGGAACTTTTATTAAAGACCATGGGAATAGGTGTTGCCTAAATGTATAGGCTACCTGTTAGAATATTTGTGAGCACGGGAGTGGGTTGATAATGCTTGAAAAAATAGAAAAAGATACACTGTGGATTTCTTTCAGGAGGACCCACATTCACAAATAATATGATCTTCGCTCAGAAAAAAATAAATTGTACTAGTTACTAACAGATAGTTGCTTTTAAACACATTTTTAAGGTTAATGAGAGCAATGGCTACTTTTAGTTAGGAAAAGTGGCAACTCGTTTAGATGAAAGCTCCGTTGCTATGGTCTCATGCACGAGCCTCCGTGCATTTAAGTAGCCTACATCCGTGATTGATTGATGACAGCAAGTAGGCGTGTGCTGTGCTGGAACTGGAGTGACTGGAGATCACGCGCCTCAGATGAAGCGGTGACGGTATTGGCCCACACTTCACCAAGTATCCATGAAATGCATTTGTGATCACACTTTTAAATGGATAAAAGTCGCTTAGACTAATTTATTTTAGCCTGGAAGTAGCCTAGACCAATCGAATAAAATGCATACTTCGAATGAGTTTCTGGCGGTGTTACTGGCTGCTGATGTGGATAGATAGATGGCTTGAATAGCGTGATTCCAGATGTGCATGTCACAACGGATTCCATTGGTGTAAGCTGCCCCTTCACTTTGGTGCCACTTTTAGAACTACAGTAGGTCAACTTTATGAATTTTGCCTAGCCTACTCCTAAAATAGGCTTGTCCTAAAGTTCCAACTAACACACGACCATATAAGGTTTTTCCAATCAAATGCGTTTCTCTATAGGCCTATATGATTGTGATGAGCTGTAGGACTGACTGACTTTTAAGCCAATGAGAAGACGATAGAGAGAATAAGGGGCCCTTATCCTCTCTAAGGAGAAGCAACGTACGTGCAGCAAGATCCGAGAGGCTGAAAAGTAGCGTAGGAAAAGTGAGGTTTCATCTGCTACACATCTTGAACGTGGCAAAACTGTGTTGGTTACCTTCCACTCGTTGGAAAGCGCGGCCGGTGGCAGATGGATGAACCCATGTGAGAAAAGACGTGGGATCGGTGGACTTGAATCTAATAAGCAAGTTTGAATTCTCCACTCCTCTCCTTCTCCCTCCTCCCTTCGTGAGTATTCCCTGCCACTCGACTTTCTCCATGCTAACACTGAGCACAAGGGACTCCATTGAACTGAACAAAGTTACAGGGCTGCCAACTTTTCAAAATACCTTGGAGTGAGATTTTTCCCGGGAAGGGGGGTGGGTGGGTCTTACATTGTGTACATTCACATTTTTTGACGCTTTGATAAATGCAACTGATTTTGTCAACAGAACAGAACATTTAAAAACAGAAAATTAACAGTGCTGTATGTCCACACAGTCTGCATATGTCAAATATGCTGTTTGTTGTACATTACTGGCCTTCTTGACGGTCTTAATAATTTTGGGTAAGGCTCCTATTGGTAGCATGGCTCCAAGTCAGCCATCTTTAGGTCATTATGTCAGAAAGGGTGCCATTTAGTTCCAAGTTGTTTCTTGTCTTCGTTTTGTTAAGGGCCACCACAGAAACACCCTCTCAAAGAAAATACTTTCATTAACCTCGTCATGTCACTAAATAGGCTACTTCTCTCCCGCCAGTGCTAGTCAAGAGGATTCAATTGAACTGATTTTCTCCCATTCAGTGAACAGAGGGAAGAGTTGTAAAAGCTGAGCTAGATATTATTACAATTAGGCTATTTCAAAACTACCACCAGGCTACCCAAATAAAATTCAAGATATTTCAAATGAATATTACATATGACGCACATCAGGCTTATCTTTACAGTCATTGAGTCATTGAATAAACCTCATGACGCATTATTTCTTGACCAAATAGTAGTCTGTTAAAACTACTGCCACTCTTAGCCTACTTAAGATAGTTGAGAGTGTAGCCTACAACGTAAAAATAAGTTCTTAGCGACATTCCTGCAACTCACCATTCTTACATGACAATTTGCAACTTTGATACTTGTCTTGAAAAGTCGGTACTAACATGAATTGCACCGTTCTTTTACAATAGGCTACTATACAAACCGTTCTTTATAGGCTACAGCCTACATCTCGTTCTGAAGTCTTTAAAGAGGGGCTAAGAAACGTTCTGTTTTTCTCTCTCACGAGCTCCCTCTAAAGACCGCTGTATTGCATTGTATTGCACTGCATTCTATTGGAGGCGGTCCGCACTGCTGAACATTGCAAGTGCTGTATCTACTGCTATAGGCCACGGTGGCGCATTCATCACCATTCGTTCGCTGTGTAATGACTCATTTTAGCATCCTAGACAGTATGAAATGGATTAATTAAATGAAAAATGTTGCATAGTGGGCCTTTAACATCTAACTAGTACGGTGGCCCTGAAGGTCAAAACACAACAACATTATAGAAAACACAACAGCAAATCAGAAAACACAACAGCAAAAGAAAAAACACAATGGCAAATCCAGAAAACGCAACGGCAAATCAGAAAACACAACAGCAAAAGAGAAAACGGAAAGGTAAAATTAAATAAACAGATAAAATTAAAACATTGTTCTTGTTCCTGTTCCTGTATGTTCCGAAGCGTTCCCACAACGGACTGAATAGCCTCCTGTACGTTCGCTGCCGCCATTGTTATTGAGCACAATGCGTAGCCGCGCAGCCAGACAACGTAACACACAAAACCGACGTCACTGCTCACTATAACACTCCCACTTTTCGCTGATTGGGAAGGCAGAATGCTGTCCTAGAGAGAACGATTGTGAATGCAGGTTTCCCAGACCTTCTGTACGAAATGAAATGAAGTACAGGGCGGGGCCGGCGAGGACGAGGCTAATACCGTCTATGGCTGAGCCTGTGACTTTGCCCATATAAATAGATATCTATATCTATATTAAGCCTTTATTTTTCATTGATGGTATTTTTCTAGGTTAGCCTACATCAGTAGAACAGAAGACCAAGTCAGACGAGGGTTATAAAAATAAGGAACAGTTTTATTTACAGTGATGCACATCAAGGGAGAAACAGCATGTTTTACTTAAAGATCCACCATAACTTACAACCTTTTACGCTGCGTTTCCACCATAGACTGTATCCACTCATCGTTCACTTGGCTTCATCAACCGTTTCTGCTGCAACCACTTAGTGGCTGTAACGTTGGCTATGTGTAGCGTTCGGCTAACTTGCGTTAGAATGCTTCATTTTCTAACTTATGATGTTCTATTTGTCTTGATAACGTGTATCACATTAAACCCAACCGGACCTGATTAAATACAAACTGCGGTCCATAGACCCTTTAATCAAACTTTAATCAAATAGGTTTTTGTGTAGAGAACTCCCAGGGCGCCGCCATATTTTTTAATTTGCTGTTGTGTTGTAGCAACAACCTACCAAAGTACTTCTGTATACTGACCTGTGATGAGCTCAGCTCAGCTAAAGCTGTCGTCATTATATCAGAACACAGAGGCTAAAATCAATTAACATCGGAACTATGGTGTGTGCACGTGTGAAGACAGTGAAAAGCGTGTGTCTCACGCTCAATGTGTACGAGTTGGCAGCCCTGAAGTTGCGTTTCTTCAGTGCTCTCTCTCTCTCTCTCTCTTTCTCTCTTTCGTCACATCTAAAATAGTGGAGTGAACACTTCTAATGGCCAAACGTGAACTGAACAGACCTAATGGTTGATAACTGTGCCACGGACATTGTATATGTTAATGTGATTGTACCAAACAGAATTTTCTTTTTGTGTGAATGTCAAAAAATACAAATGCTTATTTTGGGTTAGTTGTTACTACTAGGCTGTCAGTTGAATTACTGGGTTACTTCATAAGCTTATTAGCCACTATTGGGTTTCCTTATTTGGGTGATATCATTGACTGCATACAGTTTATGGGTGATATGTTAGCCTACTGCCATGTGTAATTTTGGTTGTTACCGAAATTTGAAATCTGAAATCTGAAATTTGGTTTTTGATTGAATCTTGGTAAAGTCTGGAAACTATTTTTGTTATTTTATTCTATTTTTGCTTTTTTGTTAAGTCATTGAATTTAATACTTTATATTTCATTTCTTGACAAGCTAATTACTCGGTTCAAAGCCTTAATGAATTTGTTATTTTCAGTTAGTTACTCTAGTTACTAGTGTGTGAAAAGGGGTGGGAATTAGGTACACCTCACCATAAACCACTATACTGACCTGACTCAGACATTTTCCAGGAGCCTTTAGACTAGAGGCTGCTAAGTAGTTTGTCCCCACTCTAGGGCTGGACAATTAATCGCATTTGCAATATAATCGCAATTTTGAAAAGCGCAATTTCGAAATCGCAGAGGCATGCAATTTTTTTTTGGTTTTGTAACTGCATAGACTTAATGCATAGACTTGTTTGTTAGCTACACTCTGCACTAGGTTAAACAAGGATTGGGGCTCAACGCAACAAGATATTCTCTTGAATAAATATATGCTGATTAATGGGTAGTTCATTTTCTATTTTTAATTAGGAATTGTGTACAAATATGCATATTAATGGAACATATTTGGTGCTTTTGCTTTTTATTGTGAAAAATCGCAATAAAATCGCAATCGCAATGTGCCTCGCAAGGCACTAGCACTTGACCAGTCAGAGACGGTCCATGTGGGGAGTCCGCAAAGTGCCTTTGGCAACTGCTTTACTGTGGATGTGCTGATTGATGGAGTGAAGACCCACTACCTTTTGGATACGGGCTCTGAAGTAACAACCATGTCGGAGACACACTTTAGAACGCAGTTTGAAGGGAAAACACTGTCATTTGCAAGATGGGTCATATTAACAGCTGCCAACAGACTGGATATCCCCATAATTGGATGTCTATATGCTGACATTGAATGTCTGGGTAGGAGGCTTCTGGGTAAGTGTGTTTGTACTACGTGATAAGGCTTATAAGAGGGATAGCGCCCCTGGGATATTAGGAAGGAACGTGCTGGGTGAACTGCGTAGTCTCTTTGTTGGGTTAGAGGGAGATAGGCACATGGAGCAAGATGAGGGTGCCACACTTCGTTGCATTTTCGTGGAAATGAGGAAGGAGGAGCAAATTGAGGGCAATAATGGAAGGATAGGCTTTGTCAAAGTATCTGGGAGACAGGCGGTGGTCATTCCACCCTGTAGTGAGACGGTGATTGAAGGTTGTTGTCGGGTTCCCTCAAGGATGAAATGCCAGGTCTTAGTGGAGGCCTCCTCTAGTGCTAATACACCCTCAGGAGTGCTAGTAGCTAATGTCCTACCACACTCAGTTGGTGGGAAGGTCCCTGTTAGACTGATGAACTCAAGTCAGGAGCCCATCATTTTGTATCCAAGAGCTAGAGTTGCTGAGCTGTGTAAACCACAGAAAGTGCTGCCTAAAGAGGTGGTGGCTTTTGAGGAGGCAATGGGTGAGCTCAGGGACACAGCACTTGGGTGAGATGCAGGCTGGGCCTAAGACAGAGGAACGGGGGCCGTTGTCTGTTCCTGTACAGGCAAACCTTCAGGGGCTCACCTCAGATCAAGTATGTCAGCTTAATCAGTTGCTGGAGAAGCATTGCGCTGTGGCCATACTACTACCGTCACTCATTGTATTCCAACAGGCAATGCGCACCCACTTCAGCAAAGACATTACAGAATACTGCCACATATTTTTCAGGAAGTCAAGCAACATGTGCAGGACCTCTTGCACAAAGTGTTTTAGCTTCAGCCCATGGGCATCACCTGCTGTAGTAGTAATGAAAAAAGATGGGTCTGTTCGTTTCTGTTTTGATTACAGAAAGCTATATAAGACTGGCCTGCCCAAAGTTCTGTTAAAGAAGTCAGACAGGTAGTGAGCTTTATGTCTTATTACAGGCGGTTTGTCCCCCGTTTTGCACAATTAGCTAAACCCTTGCATACACTGATGGGCAAAGGGAAAAGGGGTGTTACTCTGTCTTCATTACAGCAATTTGTGTGGAACGAGGAATGTCAAGTTGCATTCGAAAGTCTGGAAAGTGCTTGATGGCGCCACCCATACTTGCATACCCTGACCTTAGTTTACCGTTCATTGTAACAACAGATGGGAGTTGTTTAGGGCTTGGGGCAGTCTTGAGCCAAAAACAAGATGGGGTGGAGCGAGTGATAGCCTTTGCCAGCAGGGGGTTGCGGGGGTCTGAGAGAAATGACAGGAACTATAGTGCCTTTAGACTTGAGCTACTCGCCCTTAAATGGGCAGTCACTGAAAAATTTTGTTGCTATTCTCCACATTAACCGTCATTACAGATCATAACCCTCTGAGATATCTGGAGACCCACCAACCTTAGCGCAGTAGAACAGAGATTGGTGGCTCAGCTGGCTGAGTTTAATTTTGAGGTGCTCTATAAGCTGAGCAAACTGAATCAAAACGCGGATGTGTTGTCTCGTATCCCAGTGTCGACAGAGCCTGTAGTGGAAGACAGAGAGAAGGATTTCCTAGTCATAAAAGAGGAGGAAGTGTGCGCCTGCCTGTGGCCTACTAACGAAGTTGGGTCAAAAGAACCACATTCAGCCATACAGTCCTGGGGGAAGGACCAGATTTTTTGGGTGCACCTGGGACGAGATACGGAGGTTGCAGGGGCAAGACTCTGACATAAGGCCAATGCTGACTTCTCTGAGGGCATGCCAAAGACCCGCATCAAAGGTGTTGCGCACAATGAACTGGCCACAGCGTAACCTTCTTGGACAATGGGCGAGACTGAAATTGCAGCATGACATTTTGTTTCGGTGCTTGCGGGACCCGAGAGATGGTGAAGAGATAAGGCAGCAGGTTGTTCCTTTGTCCTTGGGCTGTGTTTGAGAGGCAACATGACCATGGTGGACACTTCCGTGAGAGGGGCACGATGGAAGCCCTGAAGCGGGGCTATTATTGACCTGCTATGGCTAAAAATGTTAAGTGCTGGGTCCAACAATGCAGGTGTTGTGCTCTTAGTAAGGATGTATTCCCAAAAGCTCATTCGTCTATGACCTGTACAAATGTGGTGGCTCCTTTAGAAGTGCTTGCCATGGATTATACCCTGTTGGAACCATTGTTGGAGGATATGAAAATGTCCTTGTACTTACCGATATGTTTACTAGGTTCACAATTGCTCATCAAGGACAACCGCAAGTGTACTAGTTAAGAACTGGTTTGTATACTATGGCTGCCCTGACAGATTACATTCTGACCAAGGGCGTAGTTTTGAGGCCCACGGCATCAAAGAGCTCTGCCGCATGTACCAGATTGCCAAGAGTAGGACAAGCCCGTACCACCCCCAGGGCAATGCCCAATGTGAAAGATTTAATAGAACAAGAAACTTACGGAAACTAACGGAAAAGAAAAGAAACTGGAAAGAACATCTCCCAAAGTTAACTATGGCATTTAATAGTCATGTACACTGCTCAACTGGACAGACTGCACCCTTTTATTTGCTTTTTGGAAGTATCACCAGACACACCCCCACAGTGCACAACACAGTGACATTTCTGACACAGACAGGGAGGGAGGATCTGGTGAACATCCAGTGATGGCTGAAAACCAGGGGTCTACAGGGGATGAGTCAGAGGGAGCTGTACTCTCAGAGGATGCATATGAGTCTAGCACAAACAGTGAGGATTTGCCATTGTATAAGTGTCTAATCAACCTCAGAGAAGTTCAAGGGGTCAACTCCCCATTAGGTTTAAGGATTATTTACTAAAGTAGATGCAGGTCCAATTGTGTTTTTGGGTTTGTATGACAATGTTTGCTATTGTGTTAATGTGAAATGCACATGGGGGGAATGACTAGAGGCTGCTAAGTAGTTTGTCCCCACTCACTACATGATGAGCACGATTTGCATGCCACTAATAGGAGCCTAACCTATTGTGAGGATTCCCTTACTAAAAGGCCACAACTTAAACATCTGTCAAACTCTTTCTGCATACAGAATTCAAGATGAATGGAATTACCCAGGATGCAGATATGTCACTCTCTGGCAATGCTAAGGGCCAGCGCTTTCTTAGTGAAGCATTCAAAGTTATCCTTGAGGAGACTATTTGTAAAGGCACGGATGTCAATGAGAGGGTATGAAACTGGTCTTAACTGTACTGTAAACTTAAAAGTCATGAAATGTTCACTGTTGAGGTTGTGCTGTAAACAATGAGGTTGTAATAAAAGAAAATGAGCAGAATAAAATTACACTGCCATGATGAAAACTTTGTGTGTGTGTGTGTGTGTGTGGTGATGTTTTGCAGGTATGTGACTGGCACGATCCAGAGCAGCTTGAGGAGCTGCTAGATCTGGAGTTAAGAGACAGTGGAGAGTCACATGACCAGTTGCTATCAAGAGTCCGTGATGTTGCCAAATACAGCGTGAAGACCAGTTAGTGGCATTTGTTTTATGGACTGATAGTGTTTTCAGTCACAGACTAAATTCTATTCTTAAATATGTTGTATATTTTCATGTTAACAAATACTTTTATTTCTTTGTCTAAGACCATCCACGATTCTTTAATCAGCTTTTTTCTGGAGTGGATTACCATGCCCTGGCTGGTCGACTCTTAACAGAGACTCTCAATACAAGCCAGTAAGAAATTACTTATATTCCATTCATCAGACGAATCATCTAAAAATGTTATCCAGTTTTACAGTTTTATTTATTATTATTTAAAATTTTAAATATTCACTGCCTGTAGCAGTGCTTCTCCACTCACTTGCATGATAAATCGACCACTGCTTATCCTTGATTTTCCCTTTGTCTTTGTAACTTAAAAAAACAGAACATAAAAAGTAGCTTCTCAGTAACCTTATGTTGAAACTGTCTCCAATATAGACTGTAACCTTTGACCTCTCTGGACTAGCACTCTCCCTCCTCCATAATCCTGACTGATTAAAATTTTTAGGCTGGACATGACAAAAGTCTATTCTATTCCATTCCAATGTAACTGCTGGGTTTTAAAGCAGGCTCTAAGGCTAAAGCTAATTACTTTCTTAATTTAGGGAACCATAAGCTAGACCAGTGGTTGGGAAACTATGTCTCGTGATCCATATATGGCTTTTTTGATGACTACATTTGGTCCTCAGATAAATCATAGCTTAAAGCAACACGCCACCGATTTTCAATATTGAAATATGTTCTTCCCCAAACTTAGATGAGTTGATAGATACCCATCTCGTCTCTGCGCGTGCACGCAATCGCTTTGGGGCGCGATGCTACTTTTATTAGCATTTAGCTTAACCCAGGCCTTTCAGTTCATCCAAACAGCCTTGGAGTTAGAAACGACCAAACGCATCCACGTCTTTCCTATTTACAGGCGGGTACCCGAATAGTTATCTAAGGCGGTTGTGGTGACAGAAAATTTTCTAAGCAGATAACAAAGAGAACTATGTATGGCGGAGAAACACTTGGGAGCCCTTTGCTGTCAGCGCAGTAATATCCTCACTGCTGAAAACTCGTTTCCCTCAAGGATGTTACTGCGCTAACGGCAAAGGGCTCCCAAGTGTTTCTCCGCCATGCATAGTTCTCGTTGTTATCTGCTTAGAAAATTGCTTCGTTTCATTTTGTGTCACCACAACCGCCTTAGATAACTATTCGTGTACCCGCCTGTAAATAGGAAAGACGTGGATGCGTTTGGTTGTTTCTAACTCCAAGGCTGTTTGGATGAACTGAAAGAACTAGGTTAAGCTAAATGCCAACAAAGTAGCATCGCCCGCCAGAGTGATTGCATGCACGCACAGAGACGAAACAGGTATGTATCAACTTGTCTAAGTTAGGGGAAGAACATAGTTTATTATTGAAATACGGTGGCGTGTTGCTTTTACAGGTAATAAATAATTCCACTGGAATTCACACACACTGTTTAAGCATTTTTATTTATTTTTGGTATTAGTGTAAAAATATTATTAAAAAGAATAATAGAGTAAGGCCTGTTATACTATTTTGCAGTCAGTCATTTTCAGGATTAAAAATATTACACTCTCATGGAAATACATTTTTAAATATTTGGCTATAATGGCTCTCTTAGACAAACTGGTTGCCCTGCTGTCCTAAAAGATATGTGCAATTACTCAGGTTTACTCAGATACATACTTATTCAGCCCATATGAAATTTCCTAGCCATTCCCTAGCTGTGGAGGCAGCCATTGGCTACTGGTGAGGACTTTGGGCTTGATACAAATTGGGTTGCTGGTTAGATACCCAACCAATAGATCAGGGTTGAAATGCTCTTGTAGCAAGGCGCAGATCCGCTCAGTAAGTCTGTTTTTATTAACCCTGCATTAAATGCCACAAAGCTGTAGGAGGAGCTCTGTCCAGCTAGTTGTATATCTGTATTGTATAACTAGCAGTGCGCTCTCTCTCACACATTGCATTTTCCATATTCACTATACAGGCCTGTACAGCGATGCGCTCAAACGTCGTTTACAACACAACAGGCCAGTCTAATATATATAAAAAATGAATAAATATAATAAAAAATAAATTTGTATACATTTATAATATACAAAAAAAATTAAATGGTTGCATAAATTGAGAGGTTCTTTAAATAATTATATGCAGAGACCAAATTTTGCAGGGATCAAAAAAGTATATTGATACTTATATTATGCATCTTTGCAAGGTCATCTTACATATAAGTCTCATATCTAAGATGTTTTAAGATTCACTGTCCTGTAAGCTGTATTAGAATGAATAAAACAAAAAATGAAAAAACATACCAAAGGTTGCTTTTTATTTAGTACATTTTCACCACATTTATGATGGTGATAAGAAGTAGACACATTTAAGTTATTTATTACTAAAGTACAAATATTTCAAAAATATTATGGACATGCTACAGTACATACAGTACAAACTGCTGTCCTCTGGGCTTCTTCAAAGCTGTCCCAGTCTTAGGTGCTACTTTTAACACTAAAGTTCTCTATTTAGAGTCCTAATGTAATGTCCATTATTTTTAGAGGTTTATCTTGAAAGCTACAATTAGAACCACATTTAGGGTAAAAGAGGATGCAACAACTGGTTTATAACTGAGCTATGTAAGAAAAAAAAGCCTGGTCATATGTTTGGTAATGTCAGGTAGTGATGGTATGATTCTTTACTAAATGGATGACCAATCTGTTGGCTGGTTCTGTTGCTGTGGGGGCTGGAAAGCTGGCAATGTGCACAGGCCAGTGGGAGACACTAGTGTGGAGGCTCCTGGAGGCAGAAAAAAAAAACATTCCTACTGCATTCCTACATTTCTATCTGCCCTTGTCATTCTAAGCCTTAAATCACATTTGTATCTTAGCACTTTTCTTTGCACTTATAGCACTTATATTTGACAATATAATTAAGTCTGAATTTGTGTCCCAAATAATATTTTAAATCATTATCAGTCTGGTGTTGGAGCTGGCTACAACACAATTACAGCAGCCACTGCAGTAGTACACTAACAATTACTCTTAAGTATTTTGATCCTAGTTTTATTGTTGCATTAAGGCTTTTGACAGTTTATCATAGGGCATTTTTGAAAACTTGCCTTTTGGGGTTTCAAGATTATCTCTGATATAGAACAGTCCAATGTGACTGGATTTACAACTGGTGTCCCACAAGGCTTAAATTTGGGTCCATTATTATTCAGGTTGAAAATTAATGGTATGTGTATTTCAGTAGATCATTGTAAAGTATTGTCTGTGCAAATTATATATCAATTATTTGTATGTGTGCAGAATAATATGAATGTGCCTTTCATTGAAGCGAGAATTAAAAATCTCTGGTTTTGAAATTAGTGTATGGTATTTGGTAATGTTATATACCTAGTGTAACACCTAGTGTTACATTTTTGTTCCAACTAAATCGAACAAGCTACATAAAGTAGGCAGAGGACAGATTCAAGGCTTTAATTGATTGTTATATTAATGATGTTATTATCTTCCTCATGTACATGTACATTATGTTCAGTGCATTATATTCTATGCCCAGATACACGTATGAGGTGGCTCCAGTGTTTGTTCTGATGGAGCGTCAGGTTCTCACCAAACTGCGCTCGATGGTCGGTTGGCATAGTGGTGATGGCCTCTTCTGTCCTGGTGGCTCTGTGTCCAACATGTTTGCCATGAATGTTGCACGTTACCATGCCTTCCCTCAAGTGAAACAGCAAGGACTGTGGACTCTACCACGGTTAGCCGTTTTCACCTCCGAAGATGTAAGAACAAGCTGAAATGATAGAGATTAGGAATGATATGCTTCATTTTCAAAGTGAAATGGCCTCATAATGAATGATCGTTTACTTGCTCTAGTGTCACTATTCTGTGCTGAAGGCAGCCTCATTCCTAGGCATTGGAACTGACAATGTTTTTAAAGTGAAAGTAAATCAGAGGTAAACTAAATTGTCTTTTAAAAATATTGCCCACCTTTATTAAAAAGATGATTTTTGTGGGTGTTTACACTATATGTGAATTGCACTAATATTTGCCATTGCCTGATTATTCAACCCCAGCGGCTCTATGGACCCAAAGGATCTTGAAGGGAAAATAACACTTGCAAGATCACAGGTACTGTTTTAAGACATTCTCTGTCATCATTAAAATATTAAATGTATTATTAAAATACTCTTTTGAGTTTTTTATGCAAAGAGTAACTTGATTGTCAATGTATGTATTCATTGAGTATTCATGCTGCCAATACAAATTATTTTATGTGCAGTCGGTAGTCCATAGCATGATTAAAATCTATATCCTTTGGACTTAGAATCCACAATTTTCACTTCAAATCCCACAATGACCTTTATGTCCACAATGTCCATATTTTTTACCTACTACAACTATATATTTCAGGGGGCTGTGCCATTCTATGTAAATGCAACCTCAGGCACCACTGTGCTTGGAGCTTTCGATCCCCTGGACAGTCTAGCAGACATTTGTGAAAAGCACTGCTTGTGGATGCATGTGGATGTAAGTCTCTTTAGTTGATAAATGTATCAAACTTTTCTGTAAACTGAGTGATTAGATGTTCATCATGTTTACTGCTTTTCTGATAGGCAGCTTGGGGTGGGAGTGTGCTCTTTTCCAAAAAACATCGACATCTGGTAAAAGGAATTGAAAGGTGAATAGTGTCAGAATAACAACTGAAAAACTGAACTTAATTTTTTTTAAATTAATTTGGGGAAACTGGGAAAATTTGAAAATGGATTTTTTTTTTTTCTTGTGTTCAAGAGCCAACTCGGTGACCTGGAACCCACATAAAATGCTGACAACTGGACTGCAGTGTTCTGCGTTCCTTGTTCGGGACACTACAGTAAGGGAGCCCTGACATGTGATTTTAGCTTTACTCACTTGAGACGTACTTTGTGAGTATAATTGGACCTCTCTTTCACAGAATCTGCTTCAGCAGTGTCACTGTGCCAGTGCCACATACTTGTTTCAACAAGACAAGTTCTATGACATGAGCTTGGATACAGGGGACAAGACAATCCAGTGTGGCCGAAAGGTGGACTGCCTGAAACTATGGCTGATGTGGAAAGCAGTCGGCACCAAAGGTCTTGCAGAAAGAGTAGAAAATGCCTTTTCCATGACAAGGTCAAGTTCATGCAACACTGTTTGTTTGTCCGTCTTGAAAGTTTTCAACTCAAATTTGTTTTTAATGTATGTAATGATTTTTTATTTTTTTATTTTATTGTTTGCCTGTACTTTACTTTACCTGTACTGAACTACAGCATGAGTGTACTTACACTGGCACTTATGGATACCATTGCACCTTTCTGTATTTTTTACACACCGCATGTTGCAACATTACACATGACACACAGTGTATGTTTGTGCATGGATGTCATATGTCTATGTGGCAATTTAGGTGAGGTATTAAGGTTGTGTTCAAGTTATTAAATTATGTGCTATTTTGACATTTTTTCCATTATTCTACTCTAAACAGGTACCTTGCAGAAGCAATCAAGAAAAGAGATGGATTCCAACTACTCAGTGAAGTGAGACTGTTTTATATAAAGAATGAACACAAAATAGTGTTTTAGTGTTTACTTTTTTCTGTTGATGTGTAAGGTTAATGGTTGAGGTTGAAATATCATTAATGTTGTCTATCAAATATCCCAAAAATGAAATTCAGGTTTGTGCATTTTTGTAATACATATTCTTGTACCTAATGCTTTTGCACATTGTCATACAGCCGCAGTTTGTAAATACATGCTTCTGGTATATACCACCCAGTCTGAGGGGGAAGGAGAATAGTGCTGAGTACAAAGACCGACTGTCAAAGGTAGGTTGGCACAAAAATAAAAATATACAGAATAGAGGAGAGGAGAATACTGGATGGTTTGTGTATGCAGTGAACTCTCTGCTCTGTTATGGAGAGATGAACCATTCTTTGTCTATTTTGTATCTGTTTTGAATAAAACCTGTCATGGTGAGTGGACCATGAGATGTTTAATGCTATGTATAATGATAGCTCTACAAATCTTTATTGGCAGGTGGCTCCAGCCATAAAAGAACGAATGGTAAAAGAAGGAACAATGATGGTGGGCTATCAGCCATTGAATGGACAGGTCAACTTCTTCCGCATGGTTGTTGTCTCTCCACAGACTTCTCAGAGAGACATGGATTTTTGTCTTGATGAAATAGAGAGGCTTGGGAAAGATTTATAAGAACGGGTACTAAAACACTCAACGGTAGCTTAGATCATTTCAACTAAAATATTTTAGTCTTTACATTGTTACAGTTCACAAAAAAAACCTTGTATATGTATGTTATGCTGGTATACTGATTGTAAGTAAAAAAAATGAGCTGGAGAAGTGATAAAAATGACTTTCAGCCTCCAAAACAAAGTTATTGAAAAGATGGAAATAAAATATAGAAATGAAGTATTTTGTTCTTTATTGGGGGGTCTGGCTTGATTAGCTTGATTTTGCTAGTTGTTAAAAAGACAAATGGTACTCTATAACTGGATACTATACTTTTCTACTATATACTTTTATGGCCTAGTTCTTAGGTCGTGTTTCCTCACCCAACATGGTGTAGGTCTGAAGCTGGATTTATACTTCTGCGTTGCGTCGTCGCAGACCTTCGCCGACACAACGCATACACCTTTCGTGCGCATGAAAAAAATCCTGACTACGCGTGTCGCCGACACGGTACGCAGACCGACGCATACGTCATGGATTGTGATTGGTCCGCTTTACATCAATTCCAGTTCTCCGCCTTTCCAGTGCGTTGTGTGCACAAGACCGGCATTTTTGAACTTACATAAATGGCCTTATAACTACCCATTCACCTGACAAAGACAGTTGAGCATAGAAAGTAATGACCTGATAACTATGCTTATTAACCAGACAAAGCTTCCCATCAACGCATCCGACACAGTTTGGGAAGTTCCACAGTCTCTAGAAATCTCCGGCTATCGTTTCCCACTGGTTAGTTGACGGACAGGGCAAAACTCGGGCTGCAGTGTTGTCCACAACGCTTGCAAACCTCTGACACAATAGATGACACTGTGGATGAGGCCAGCTTGTAGCTTGCCGCTAGCTACAGCCTGTTGATTTGCACCAGAAGCCAATACTCGCAACGCAACGACCGGAAAACACACGCAAAGGCCCCTTTCTAAACTCAATAACCCCCTAGCGGTGTGGCAGTGAACTGCCACGCGCAGCAATTACGCGGACGCAGAGGTATAAATCGACCACGGAAGTATAAATCAAAAACGTCGGCGAAGGTGTCTGCGACGGTGTCTGCGACGACGCGACGCAGAAGTATAAATCCAGCTTGATGCGTCCACCGAGCTGCTGGATTCGCAAGAGATTGTCACGTGATACCGCTTTCCCTGTGGAGTACTTCCGGTAGCGTTTCCTGTGTTTGTAAACTGAGAAACTGAGTCCGAAAAGATACACTGATCGTTAAGTGCCAGGAAAAGGAAGGTAAGTGGATAAAATCCAAAAGGAGTTAAATTCATGCCTAAAATTTCTATCGGACTAAGACAGATTTTGTCGAACATTTATATAAAACCTCTGACGTTTCGTCTTCGGCGGTCAACTCAACCACACGCCCTGTTGTGTTTGTGAGGGGGTTGGGGGGCTTGCTAGCAAGATACCATAGACTTAAAGAAATCCCTTTCATCGTGTGTTATAGCATTGTGCTAACTAGTTGCACATGTAGTTTGAGTAACGTCACGCTGGAACTGTTTATATCAGATAAAAGTCAGTGTAGTGAGCAAATATTTTGCAGCCTGTTTTAGCAGTCTGCTAAAAACTTAACAACTTATTTGATCTAATGAACGATTTTCTTAACGCATGAACAGCCAATGATAGCGGTAGCTGGTTTGATATTAGCTTGCTAACGAGATAGTTAGCATTGTCCATTTTAGAATGAAGAATGGCTGCTCAGTTGAAAATATCGTGAACACTAAATCCAATGTTAGGTCACCAACGTCAAGTCTGTAATCTGAAAACTGCGACAATTGAACATTTTCTTTGTTGAACTTGGGTACATTTGGAAATGCTAAGATATCAAGGTCTTCTAGTTTTACGTCATTCCAGGTCGTTTTGTCAGTTGCCTCCATTGTCGCATCAGTATAATTTTCAGTGCTATCGTTTTGTTATGGTTTGTTTTTTAGTTGAAATTTCACGTGGGGTTGGGGGAGGGGGGTCTGATGTTCATAAACAGAACGGCCATCTGAAGACACGCTGCAGGTCCAACCCACCCCCACCCCACATTTATTCTTGTTTTCAGTCTTGTGAGTGCAATTCTTGACCCCCATCAGGAAGGTGTTGGCATACGATGGCCTCATGTCACATACCTCCCCCACTTTGTTTCCAGGCGTGAGCCCCCTGATGTGTGGGGTTTGTGAGGGTCTTTTATCACACACCCCTCCATCTATCCCCACGTGACGTGTCCTCCCCCCAAAAAATACACGCATACACTCTCCCCATGACGATGTCACACCATCCCAACATCCCAGTTCGAGACCATATGAAATGGGTCAGTGTTCTTTTTCTTCTCATTGTCTCATCTTCTTTTTTGTTTGTCTCTCCCCCAAAAATCTTTAGGTAGTTAGATAACTTGATTTTCATTCTGCTTTCTGTTATCAACACTGCTGACCTACCTCCTACTGGTCTACCTGCTTTGCAATTGTGGATATTTATTCCTGTGAATGGCTGTTGGTTGGCGTGTGTGTGTGTGTTTATGGATGTATGTGTGTTTGTGGTTGGTGGTATGGCAATGTGTGTGCGTGGCATTGCTTTGGCAGGCTGGGTTGCTGGGCTGTGAGGCGGTGCTGTCCAGCATGGCGCTGATGCAGGCCAACTCCATGTCCAGCCACAAAAAGATGGTGACGCCACTGGGGCCCGGGCAGAGAGAGAACCAGGAGGGCCACCACAGTCACAGCCACAGTCACGGCCACGGCCACAGCCACATGGTGCTGCCCACCGGAGTCAGCTGCTCGCCTGTGGTGAGACAGACGCAGAACGCTGAGCATGTATGTGCCATTGCTGTCCCATCCATCGCTTTTCTGTCTGTGCTTTGTGCTTTCTCTTGTGCACTGCTTGAGACTGTCTCCTTGAGACTGTATTTGTAGCTGACTGATTTAGTGATCCACATCATGTCAGGCTTGTTACACATCTATACACATGTGGAAAGTAGGCTATAAGTCAAGTACACGTTGCATGTTTTGATGAGGCGTTATTGTTGTTTTTGACAGTGTTATTATGTTTACTAAAAAAAGTAGCTTCGGTCTGGATTCAGAAACCATCTCCCAAGCATCTGCCTCTCACTGGACAATCTTTTCGAAAGCCATTCAGCACTATTAGACCATTTAAACATTCTCATCCTTTCAGATTGATGGCTTCTAAAACAGAGCGTGAGTGTAGCTTAGCCATATTGATTCTTCTATGCTAATATCAATTGTAAAAACATATCGGTGCCTAGTGGGCTGTTTATTCATATGTAAGTTTTCATGCTCGTATCTGCATCCATTGGGCAATGCTCGTGTGTGGAGTTGATGGGGCTGTAGGATGTTTGTGAGCCTGTTGTTTGTCCCTTTCTCCTCAGATGATCCGGAAAGATGGGGAGTTCCACGCGTCCCGCTTGCTGGATGAGAAGGAGATGCGCGCCAGCCAGAGCCAGAACTTGCAGCCCAAGAAGAAGCACCGCAAGTCGGGCACACCCAACAAGCTGCGAGAAAAACCACAGGCAAGTGTTTTCAACACAAGGCAAGAATGACATATAATTAGAGGGGACTACACTCTGAACTTGTGCTGCATATGGGGTTCCATGCTTTTAGTAGTCTGCCAATTCATCATATTTAAGTCTGCCAAGAAGAAGCTATGCAAGCTTAGCATGCAAGTTCTCAAATGTCCAACTGTGTTGTTCAGATTGAGGTGCCCGACATCAGTTACGATCTAAGCAAAGTCCAGAAGAACTTCATTTGTGAGCACTGCTATGGTGCTTTCCGCAGCAGTTACCACCTGAAGCGCCACATACTCACACATACAGGTCAGATCCCCTGTCAAAGTCCTACTCTCCAAGAAGTTTAATAAATAATTTCATTTTAGATGTAATTTTATGGATGGAGTTTAGAAATGCCATTCATCTTTCTGAGTCTTCTCCCTGCTTGTGTGTGTGTGTGTGTGTGTGTGTTTGTGTTTGTGTGTGCGCACTGCAGGTGAGAAGCCATTTGGGTGTGATGTGTGTGACATGCGGTTCATCCAGCGCTACCACCTGGAGAGACACAAGCGGGTTCACAGTGGTGAGAAACCCTACCAGTGTGATCGCTGCCACCAGGTGAGTCAGTGGTATCACTGCACATACTGTAACTTCTTATGTCATAGTTATGAAAGCCCATCTCCTCTTATGTCATAGTTATGAAAGCCCATCTCCTCTTATGTCATAGTTATGACAGGACATCTCCTCTTATATCATAGTTATGACAACACATATCCTCTTATGTCATAGTTATCGTAGCTAATATCCTCTTAAGTCATAGTTATGACAACACATAACCTTTTTAATCCCAACATCCCCAACTTTGGCTCTATTTAACCTGTTGAGGAGTGAATTCTTTTAACAATGCCGTGCCCTGGGGAGTAAATTATTTTCCCCTTTTGTTCTAGAATTCTACCAGAATGTTCTATAGTCTTATGATTCCACATATAAGAAATCTCTTCAGGTCATTGTCATGTCATAATGGAACTATATGTTTGGAGAATGTTCTAATCACACATGTGTGATCGTGCTCCCTGGGGACCAGCCACGGCTCATCACATATGTGTGATGGTACTCCTCAACAGGTTAAATGTTGCATAAAAAGCTGTCTTATTTAGATGTCACCAAGAAAATTTTGTAACGGGCATATCAAACAGCCAACTTGAGGAAATGCCACCTATTTGAATAGTTCAGCTGATTACAGTCATTGTGAAGGATGACGCTGAAATACTGTCAATGAGTGTCCTGCCTGTAAAGTCGCTTATGTATGCTGGTTTCGGTTTGATTATTTGAGGTGGCATAAATATATTTGTGTTTGAGATGACAAACAGATAGCTGGCAACTGGAGTGCTCCTGCAACTTGCGTTGCTCGTTCTCCTCCTCACAATGCAACATTATGCTTGTTCACGTAAAGACTCAGAGCAGTCAAAATGCAGGAATAAAAAAAGCATTTTACTACAGAAAAGCAGAATTGCAGATGCATTATTTTTATAGGGAAAGTGAACATCTATTTTTTTACCTTGACGCTCACATTTGTCCATTGATTGGGATCGCCATCAGTTTATGGACCATGTTCATGTTAGAAGATATAAAATTCTATAGAGCAAATTCTATAGATGCATACATGTTTTGTGGTTCCCATTCAAATATATGCATCCACTTCTGGTTAAACAGAAGTAGATGCATAACCAGGGGCGTTAACCAGACATGATATGATGGCTATAATATATTCCGGATCGGTCTGGGTCTGGGTCTGGGTCTGGCCACTGTAGTCTAATTTTCCCCACTACGATGTAAATATGATGGCCCTGATATCTGATGCACTCATACTATGTTGTCTTTTAGTTTGTCTCATTGTTAATTCTCATCAGTCTGAATCAGGTCTGTTTTGTCTGCTGTAAAAACAATGGACACAAGTTATAATTAAACTAGTGGGCGTGTACCACAATGTATTTCCTCCACGCCACCATCCACCCATCAATTCTTATGGAAACCACTGCCCTCTTATGTCCTAGTTACTACAGCACATAGTTTGTACCACAGCGCTTGTATCATGGTTGACACAAGACTTTTTCATGTGTTGTTGACTGAGAGTTGAACACACAAGGCAGGGATGTTCATTTGCTGTGTCCAATACTTTTCTGCTTTTGTGCATTCCTTGACAGAACTTCTCACGCACGGACCGTCTGTTGCGGCACCGGCGTCTGTGTTCAGTGGGCATTGCCAAGGAGGAGAACCAGTCGTGCTGTGAGGGTCGGCCGTACTCTCAAGAGCCCCCGTCCCAGCACACAGCCACCTGGAGCCCCCTGCAGTCCCCCAATGGACGCCTGGCAGTCTGACCCTCGTCTGTGCACTGCCAGCCTGTCTGCCCGTCTTCCCCACC
>JAGFZM010000083.1:277342-330189 GCA_017657215.1 Limnothrissa miodon | reverse complement strand
TCTCTCTCTCTCTCTCTCTCTCTCTCTCTCTCTCTCTCTCTCTCTCTCACACACACACACACACACACACACACACACACACACACACAAACACACACACACACAGAAATTCTGGCCATGGTGCAATGTTGCCCCAGCTGGGTGAGGCTGCAAACTGCTGGCAAATCCACTCAGCAGTTAACATACCAGCAGTGGCATAAACAGCTTATTACCTTTTTCAAGACGTTACCTAATCACACCCCACTGAGCAAGCCAGAGGACTTGACTTAACCCCACCCCTCTGCTCTCTTTCCTCTCCCCTCCTCTCATCCATTCTCCAGCAATTTTCCGCCCAAGCCTCCGGAGCAGAGCAAGGCAGCATAGCGAGATGGGAATCTGATGTTAGCTGACTGCATGAAGTATGGAGCCTTGAGCTTTGACAGACAGGGTCGCCCCTGCTATTTACCCTTAGCGATTTCTTCGGGTCATGGCCATTACAAGGAGTGCATATCCTCTCCCCTCTCTCTGATCCCCAATGGCTAGACTGTCAAACTGATAGTCAGATAGGCATTTAGATGAATGAGGGCCAAGAGGCCGGTGGTGGGGGTGGGGGGCAGATCGACCAAAAGTGACTTTGGCAGTTTGGCTGCTCTTGATCAGCTTTTGTGATAAAGTGATTTATCCATAAGATCTCTGTTGATGTATTATGGGTCACACATGGTACTCCTTCATTTATCTGCAGAGCTGTGGAGGCTGGTGAAGGGGAGCTGGATGGTGGAGGGTGGTGTACTTTGACAGCAGTATACTCTCACTGACCTGAGATTGAACTGCATGTCTTATGCTGCGGCTAGACCTTTTTTGTGGAAGGCATGTTTTGGTTTCAAGAGCAGCTTTTAAGAACATGAGATTGAATGCATTAACAATGTTGTTGGAGTGACCCTGAGTATCCTCAAAGTTCCCAATACACGGAGTGATGATTTTTTATGAGAACTTTTTGACGACCGTCTTTGTTGATGACACACTGAGGATTACACATCCATACAGATAGCGGGAGAAAGAGGAACACACGTATAACTCAGACGCGCACACAAACACACATACAGTTTTTATGGGACTGCAAATGTACTGCATAATGCAGTTCATCAAATGTCAGTCCCTTGATAAACTTTCACAAAGTCTATAAAAAGAATAGTAGGAGGATCTCTGCGGCATGACCAGCAAGATGTTTATTATAATCATTTTAAATTGGCATCAAACTTTTGAATAAATATTTGTGATACGGATCAGAAAATCTTCCACTCCATTATACCATCTTCCTGTGGAATGTCAAAGATGCTTCTACAGGCTCTTAAAATGTGAGTATGCATAACACTTTCATGACATTTCAAACGACCATACCTTAGATTCTTCAGTGCACTTGAAAGAGCTGAGAGCATGTGGAAGGTAGCGCCAATGTGAAGCATGTGCCTGTAGTCAGCTGATGAAGAAGGCCCAGTCTGACAGGAGGCT
Organism: Limnothrissa miodon; assembly: GCA_017657215.1. Taxonomy (NCBI): domain Eukaryota; kingdom Metazoa; phylum Chordata; class Actinopteri; order Clupeiformes; family Clupeidae; genus Limnothrissa; species Limnothrissa miodon. The sequence continues at coordinate 328,701 of JAGFZM010000083.1, read as the reverse complement.
AACTCCTGGGGGCCTTGGGCAGGCAGCTGAAGCTCTCAGTAAACTGAGAGCAGCTCTGGCTCCACTGCCAGTCCCATCACACCTCCCATGTTTACCCCCAGTAAACAGAGTGCAGACCATGTGTGACCAGACCCCGCAAACACTATGGTCACTCAGCATGAAGGAGAGTTTCGCAAAAATTTGCAATGTTTGGATAGAGGGGGAAGTTGTCCAGGGTATATTATTTTACAAAAATGAATTAGGTACGAACACATTCCACAAGAGATTAAATGAGTTCAGTGTGAGAGAAAATGAGCTGTGCTTTAAATCTTCCTCCCTGCTTTCCAGCCTCTCTCTCTTTCTCTCTCTGCACTGTCTCACATGACGTCAGGGGTTGGGAGTGGGGCCTCCTCTGCCCTACCCAGAGGAGAATTTTACGATTGCAACCTGACACCATATCTGTGTCCTGTAAGCGACAGAGCTGTAACTCAACATCAAAGGCAGCAGGCATCAAATCACAGCACAGCCATAAATTTACCTGTCAGGCCTGGGCCAATGAGAAGGCGACATTAAATCATGGCTGTCAAGCTGGCGGCCAATGGTGGGATGCTGGCGGTAAATCTGTCAGGGGGGTGCGTATGTTAATGGCTGATGTGGTACGCTTGGGGAATCCTCAGGGAGGGTGAACAGGGGATGAACGGGGTGGAGGGTGGAGAGAGAGAGTATGGGAAAAAAGGGTATGCTCAGTATTAGCTTTTTCTTCTCTCTACTACTTGTGATACACAGGATTAAAGCCAGATCAGAGGCCTTTCTATGGTACATTATACCCAATGTCAACACATTTTTAGAGCCCAACAAGACTAAAATATGACCATAACAATAGAGGAAATAAAGGAAACAACAACCTACAAAAAGCTGAATTCACAAGGAATCAAGACACAACAGCCATAAAGCTTTACAGCCACCTCTGAAATCTGGTGTTGAGTGTCCACAGAAGACATGAATTATGAGGGATCAATTTCTCCAGAAATAAATAAATAAATGCAATAAAATGGTTTCACCAGTATCCCAAATCTCTGAGTAATGGATCTAATGGAGAGCACTCATGAAGCAGCCTGTCCTTAAAATGTCGGACCGAGTTTCCTCATCTCATTTCCCCTCCGATTCTGTTGTGTCTTACATGAGGGTTATGTCCAGGAGCAGCCGTGCGCTATATCCCACAATAATGTGGCCATGCGCCATGCTACCCCATCTTTAGGGATATTCCAGACCATTGTGGAGCACACAAGTTTTTTAGCATAGCATAGACCCCCTTCAAAAACAGTGTGGTTGGAACACAAGAGACACAGCTAAGGTCAGAAATTGAGCCCAGTTCAGTGGGTTAGCAAGAGAAAACATATTCTTGCATGGCAAAGAACTGCTTGTTAAAGCAGAAGAGATTTATGTTTTGTTTTGTTTTTTTTTCTCCAAGGCTACTTCATGTGAAAAGCAAATACTACACTATTTAGAGTAGAGGTCCAAAAGGAATAGAAGCAAACAAAGTGAATATGTGAAACCACCAATAGTTCTTGGGCCACATTAGAGGAATTTGATTTACAGAGTATGACTCATTGCTGCTATTGAATTATTGTTGAAAGGTCATGAAAACAAAGACAATGTGATGGTCTTTGTACTGTAATTTACAGCTATATGGTGTACTATACAAATACTGCCGCCTCATAACTAAACTGCAAATCCGAGGAATAATTATTTACTTATATGTAGACCACGCACACATATGGAATGGCTTTCGTGGATTTGACATAAAAAAATTAGTGCTGATGATTTTGGCCCACTTGGCAAGCAACTTAAGACCCTCATTTCTTTCTCCCTAATTTCTTTTCATTTCTAATTTCTCACTCAGGCAAACCAGCCCAGCTATAGCCCATATTGGTCCCAATGAGAGAGAGAGAGAGAGAGAGACTGCTCATTACAAGTGTATGGATCTACAGCCCTTGTTATTATCTGGGCTGCTTGCACAGTTCTGTCATTATGAACAACTATGACAGAAACACTGCTAGAATTGATCACATGCTTTGTCAAGGCTTTCACACCCTCTGTCCGCTGTTCGCTGGATTGCTGACTGAATACAAATGGTAATTTGATGGTGGCAGGGCCCTCTGTGATACTGCTAAATATGACCATCTATTTTTGCATGAGCAAACTGGATCTGACCAGCCAGCATGTATGCATGCAAAGTCCCAGCTATTTTCATCCATGCCTTGTCTCTCTGTGATAATCAACACTAAGCTTGCAGATTATGGTAATTTATTGAGTCTGACCCACAATGCTCTCTTCTCTATCTGTGTCTGATGCTATTGCGCGCACGCACACACACACAGACACAAACACCCACACTCCTTCACTGTGTCCATCTATCAATTATAGCCCCCTGGCCCACACACCACTGACAACTTTACAGCATGTTATGTACAGCATGTCAAGCTCTGGCGTTTTAGACCATTATACTCATTCCTGTATAATTAATATAAATTACCACTCAGGACCTTTTATGGCAGTGCCACTGTAATTAGTGAATGAAATCGAGTCATCGGCTGCCTGAAGGTGTTGCTAGGTAATCCGGATGAAAGAGTGTGTGGATGACAGACAAGGCATCCTGGGAAAGGGTAGGTACACAGGACTGGGGCCGGGTGGGGTGGGGGTTGTGTGTGTGTGTGTGTATGTGTTCGCGATTTAAACCCTCGCCACTAAAATACATATTGTAAGATCTAATCAAATACTCCCTGTGCTGGAGGAAACAACTCCATTTCCCTGTGAGCCCCCCCCCCCCCCCCCCCCCCCCCAACCTCCACCCCCATTCCTCCTCTCTGACCTTCATAGCTGCTCTGCTTTTGCAGCTGGGAGGCACACAAAGAAGGAGCCGACAAATCAATATGTTCAGAGCTCTCTGGCATAACAGCACACAGCCACAGTCCTAAGCATTATTCCATGGCTTACTAATAGCTTCAATAATAACAGCAAGAATTATTATACAAATGCACGTAAAGCTTAACTTTTTTTCTAGAGAGAATGGAATGGCTGTCTTCATGTCAATTCTTAAATATGGAGATATTTTGTACAAACCGGATTCCAAAAAAGTTGGGACACTAAACAAATTGCGAATAAAAACAGAATGCAATGATGTGGAGATGTCAATATTTTTTTTGTAATAGAACATAGATGACAGATCAAAAGTTTAATCCAAGTAAATGTATCACTTTAAAGGAAAATGTTGATTGTTGAATGATTGTTGAAATGTTGAATATGTTGATTTAAAATTTCACGGTGTCAACAAATCCCCAAAAAGTTGCAATAAGAGTAGCAATAAGAGGCTTGAAAAAGTAGCAATAAGAGGCTTGAAAAAAGTACATTTGAGCATAACAAAGAGCTGGAAGACCAATTAACATTAATTAGGTCAATTGGCAACATGATATATAAAAAGAGCTTCTCAGAGTGGCAGTGTCTCTCAGAAGCCAAGATGGGTAGAGGATCACCAATTGCGCAGAAACATAGTGAAGCAATATCAGATTTGTGTTACCCAGCGAAAAATTGCAAAGACTTTGCAGTTATCATCATCAACTGTGCATAACGTCATCTGAAGATTCTGAGAATCTGGAACAATCTCTGTGCGTAAGGGTCAAGGCCGTAAAACCATACTGGATGCCTGTGATCTCTGGGCCCTTAACGACACTACACCACAAACAGGAATGCTACTGTAAAGGAAATGACAGCATGGGCTCAGGAATACTTCCAGAAACCATTGTCAGTGAACACAATCCACCGTGCCATCCGCCATTGCCAGCTGAAACTCTACAGTGCAAAGAAGAAGCCATTTCTAAGCAAGATCCACATGCTCAGGTGTTTTCACTGGGCCAGAGATCATTTAAAATGGAGTGTGGCAAAATGGAAGACTGTTCTGTGGTCAGAAGAGTCACGATTCGAAGTTCTTTTTAGAAATCTAGGACGCCATGTCATCCGGACCACAGAGAACAACCCAACGCTCAGTTCAGAAGCCTGCATCTATGGAAAGGCACCATCAATGCAGAAAAATATATTCAGGTTCTAGAACAACATATGCTCCCCAGACGTCATCTCTTTCAGGGAAGTCCCTGCATTTTTCAACAAGATAATGCCAGACCACATTCTGCATCAATCACAACATCATGGCTGCGTAGGAGAAGGATCCGGGTACTGAAATGGTCAGTCTGCAGTCCAGATCTTTCACCTATAGAGAACATTTGGCACAGAAATGAAACAGTCCTCATAACAAAAGCTCACATGATTTTATATAGTGTGTCATTTCTTTGCACCAACTAAATGGAACAAGCTACAATGGGTATTAAAATAAAAATATCTTGTGGCATTGGAAAGATTTAAGGCCTTCATTGATGATGTGAAGGCCTACTGTACAATGTTGCTATGGTGATGGCGCTGTACGATGGCTGCCGTTGACCGTACCTCCATTTTATTTTTCACCCTTTCTGGGCTTTTTTACGTTTTTCTTTTTCATTTCTAACACTGTGCTGTAGCCTACAAGTAGCTTTGAATATGGTTGTCACTTCTGTTTCGTTTTCGGCAAAGTCTCTGTGAGTTTGGATGAGCTTATTAGTTTGGACATTTTTTGCGAAGTGAAGCCTATACTTTAAATGATGCATTCCGACCGACCGTCATTTTCACTGTCTACCCTACCGTCTTAATCTGCGGAGCTTGGAGGAGGTCGGGCAGGGACCCGTTGTGAGTGCTGGATGTGGAGGGCTGCGGAGGTTGCCTGTGGAGTGGAGGACGGCTCACAGGGGGGCCGTGTTTGGAGGAGGACGGCGCTGCCTGCGTGTCGGCTGCTATCCTGTGATCTCCGACGCAATGTTGATCATCCCCTATAGCCTTGATGTCACTCCTGCGTCCCGACTTAAGCCACAAATCCACGACCTCAAAACATCTCTTCTACATGGATCCTGAATCCTATGGACTATTCATGTACAGTAGCTACTAATGGCAATGGCTAATTATTATTATTATTACTATTATTATTGTTATTATTATTATTTTTCTTCTTCTTTCCCTTTATCCATCTTTTTCTCTTCAATGCAATTTCACTACATGGTTTTACGTTAGTAACTCAATGTATGTGACAAATAAACTCCTTGAATCCTTGAATCCTCCTTGAATCCTTGTTTCTTGCTTATAAGTAATGATTTTTTTTGTCTTCTTGAAGTTCTCATAGAACTTTTTTTGTTCATTGTTACTTGGATTATTGTTATTTTGTGAATAATGTTGTATATGGGAAATATTAAAGCTTAGACAAGTTTCCTATAAAAAAGAATGGCTAATAATGATTTTGTGAACCAAAACCCCTTTCAGAATAGCATTTTGGCTGATACCAGGTTGACTGATTTATTAAGTGAGCATACTGGCATTGAAGCTGGCAAAGGAAGGGTGTGGGGGTGTAGGTCACATGGGCGACCCACAGGAACCTGACCATGAATTGTGCTCTTACGACAGGAGTACTCAACTCAATTGGCTAAATAAATGAAGTGCACTCTTGCAGTGCACATAATACACTAGCTCACTGGACTGCTAGTCTTTCTCAGGGCTCAAGACAGGACTGCTGTCCTGCCGCTGGTGCGCACACACAAGTCTCTCCTTCATTGATCTGGGACTCAATCTGTCCAGTAGCAAGCACTATTCTCTTTCCAACGTGTTCACATTAATGGTAGAGTAGACTGAAATGTGCCTTACATCTGTGGATTGTGAAAAGCCATTTTTTGTGTCTGGTTTCATTAATTAATAAATCCACCCTCCACTTTAGATATAGATACACAGATTCAATTTAAATCAGCAGACACTAAGATGGCATCCCACACGAAATGCATGCATTATGGTTCATTATCATAATTATTTCAGTGACCTGCAGAAGACCATTGACGATTATTTCACATCAAACGTGAACACCTGCTTGCACATGCAGATCTGAGTGGAAACGTGGCATTATCAACCATGTGTCCCAAATGCTAAGAACGAGGTGTATATCAACCCGTGTCCATCAAGGCATTCAGTATGATGAAATACAGATTTCTGGATTCTTCTATCAACAGGCGCTGTTCATTAGCATAGATATGGCTACGCTACGGGACAATTGAACGCACTGGAGTGAGGAGGTATCGGGGGAGGAGAGAGGTGGGTGTGTAGTGGGTGTATACACACGGCTCTTGCTACACACACGCACAACCCCCACCGTCAGACTCTTATACAGGATAACAGCCCTCATGGCGGCTTCAAAACATCCTCACAGATAGGAAGATTTAGATTTAAGATGGGGATGTTTGAATCAAAATATTTTTCCCTTATGATGATACATTTTCTCAGTTTAAACTTTTGTTCCGTGATTTATGTTCTATTCTGAATAAAATATCCCCAATTATTATCCCTTTATTTAAACTGCACTAACAGGTTCATTTAGTATCAAAATGCATAGTAATAGTCATCCTATAATTCTGTGTGCAGCCAATGTGCAGTCTTCCTAATTTCAGTTTCAGTACTAGGATAAACTGTTAATTAATTTAAGTTAATGAATACATCCAGTCCTGGCTTGGTTATGCTGAAATAGTCATGCTTTGTACATGTCTTCCTGATGGTCAAGACACAAATGTTACCAAGTCTTACCAGCAGATGGAGCCCTAATACCTTCTAAACCCTAATCTGAGTTCCATCTGTCTGTCTGCTTGGTGAGATCTATTATACCTAACCCAGTATAAGGCAATTTCTGAAAAATGACATTATTAATTTAACTGTGTATCGTGATCTTAGTACTCAGGGAATTCCAGTAGTAAAGGTTTATCTAAAATAACTTTCTACAGGAACCCCAGTAGAGTGCCTCTTTGGAGCAAGAGGAAGCTGTATTGCATTAAACTTCTGCTAGAGGGCAGACATGAGTCTTGTTCTCAGACTTGATTTCTGTTGGATTTGCAATGAATGCAGCCAATCAAGCAATCAACAACAACAACAACATTAGAAACTCAACATACCTCTACAATCTAAAATCTACCAAATGCAGTCTAAATAGGTCTAACCCTAACCCTTGTATATGAAATGGAATCTGGTGTGAACGATTTATGTGTAATCATTTGACTTTAAAAGTAGCATTTCTGCTTTAGCTGGCTAACGCATACATGTATGCATCCTGAGAGCGATATGCAACACAGTGACAGGTTGGAGGTAGAAGTAAGGCCAAACAGTGGCTGCACTGTGGCTCTCTGACCTTCACGGCCAGCCCTGATGGGAACTGAGGGCGGTGAGCTGTATGAAACTCCCAGGGCTGATTCCGTTAAAGGACCAAGCCAGCGGAACTAGCAAACACAGATCTGCAGATAAAGAGCTTCGCATTGTCATGCTGTTGCAAAAACCAGAGGAAACGGCAAACGGACAGAAACATTTTGTTTAATTTTTATATTAAAAAAAAAGGTCTTGAAAGGAATGGGCAGTAGTGAACAGTCGTCAATCTACAGTTTTCAACTGAGAGTGGGTAATCAATGGGCAAACATTAATTTTCAGTTGGGAATGAACTTGACAAGGCACTGATACACACACACACGCACGCATGCAGACGCAGACACACATACTGTACGCAGACAGACAAACAGACACTAGGAATGAGTTCAGGTCCAAGACATGACAGCACTATGGTCCCACTGAGAGCAGCACAGAGCAGAAGGCCTACTGTATGTGTATGTGGGGACACTTCTGGGGAGGAACTCCGAAGGATTCTTCTGTCCTGGCATCAACCCCTTCAGCCTATCTCAGCAGAGACCACTTGATCTGCTCTTTGGCTGACTGAAGAACCTGAGGAGCAGAAATGCAACAAATGAAAAGAGTCACCAACAGCACATTAGACAACAGCGACAGTGTCAAATTTGTCAATGACACACTTTTTAGTTAGAAGAGGTATGTTCACTTAGCCATTTACAGGCAAAATAAAAAGAAATGGGAACTAAGTAACAAAGACTGTTTGAGCAAAGCAAAACCATTTCAGAGGTGTCCATCGAAGTGAGTTCTGAATGAGTTCTGAACGTGACCATCACCCAGTCGTGAGAAGCAAGGACGTGTTAAAGGGGAATAATGAATCATCTTAATTTGCTGAAGCAATGGCGACCAGAACCATAAAGCAGGAGGAAGGGGGCTCGCGCATCAGAGGGAGGGGGTGGGGGAACGAGTGGAGGCATCAATCAGCCCTCGCAGGGAAGGAGGGGTACGACCACTCTGTCAGCGGCCTCATCCAAACGAGCGCATTAATCAACGGCTTGCACGTTGGCCTTGTCAGCCATGGGGAAACACCGCTGCCAGACCCCACTGCATAATTAGCCAATCACGGTGCGTGTGCGTGTGTGTGTGTGTGTGTGCGCCTGCCAGAGCCCGCGCCCCTGCTGCCTGGCTGCTAATGGCGGTGCACAGGTCACACACGCGAACCATCGCATGCACAGCACGTGCTGCAACACAAGCCAGATGCCGTTTTGTTTGTTTGTATGCTCTCGATCCACCACAATGACAGTCATAACTTCTCGAAATCTGTAACTGAGCATTTCTCCGAAGTTGGATATAATTGGAGATGGCCAAATGTCCCTTGAGGAGTTAACACTGTAATTAGTTAGCATCCCTTGTAAAGAGTCACCATGCTGCATTCATCATGAAGCACACTGTAGCATGAGGTTGAAGAGTTGAGTAGAGTAGAGTAGAGCCAGGTCGGTGGAAATGCACTGTAAATGGAGAACTACAGAATGCCACCAGACCATTCTCTCATGGTCTATTCTTGAAAGGAATTTTACCACAACTGTACATCTTCATTGGGAATCAGAGTCTCAGTGATGCTACGAGACTGACTCTTGAGTGTGCACAAAACACACACTAAATCTACATATGTTACAATGACATCATTAGATTGTAGCTTCAAACTGCTTGTCATTAACAAGGTGCAACAAGACCAACGCAAGAGATTTCTTTTTAAATCAGTATATTACAAAAATAAATTCCAAATGCCAAATAGATGTCAAATTTCCAGGAACTTTCAATGGCCAAATTATTTTTTTTATCCAGCTTTCAATAAATAGCAGAACATCAGATGTGATGACAAACCAATTGCCCAGAGTCGATGAACTCGTAGCCCTGTTGTTCATGGCTCCTAGTGCTGTAGGTAGAAGTAAGGAGAAAGTGGGTACAATCTTGTCTGGAACATGCTGAAGCTGTGTAGAACTCCTTGTGAACAAAAATCTGTTCACTTCAGAACAGGCGTCAAGCATGAAAAGATAGCAAAAAATGTCTGCCTCTCAGAGTTCTAGGCCTCCTGCAGAGTTTGAGAGCATAAATGCTTTGCTAAGCTATATCATGCTCCAGAGGAATTGACACAGTGCACAGGGGCTATGAACTATGCATGTAAGGGAGATTGTTTCAATAGCTCTGCAGTAAATATTGCAAAAAGTTCTTAGAGAATAAATTCACTTTACACCTCGTAATCTGATTGTTTTAGCCAAGATTATACTATGATACATCTTACCATCTATTTACAGAGATGTTAAAAGTTTGGGCATCCCATAACACATTTTGACCATTTTTTAAATTCTAGCGGGCGATGGTGGTGCACGTGGTAGAGGTGCCGCCCAGCAAATACACGGTTGCACGTTTCAGCCCAGCTCCATCTGACCCCATCGAAGTGTCCTCAAGAAAGATACTGAACCCCAAGTGCTCCTGGTGGCAGGATGGCAGCTTGCATGGCAGCCTCCGTCACCGATGCATGAATGCGAGTGTGTAAATGGCATACATTGCATATTTCTGAGTGGCAGTTCAGGAAGTGTTAATTGTGGAAGTCAAGATGAGATCTGAAAGACCAAGAAAACTCCCAGGGAGAACCTCTGGAATGCTGTTCAAAAAGGCAAATCACAACTTTCTTCCAAAAAATCTGCAGGAAGATTTAGCAGACAGAGGCAGTCATCTGCATTGGAAAGTTACAGCAGGAACACAAACAGCAGTTCTCAGCAGCCCCATCAACTGTGTAGATGTATTGCTTAATGTGTTATGTTCCTGCTTGTTTGTGTAATTAAAGTGAAGAAGCTAAGGCATATTACCACCGCGCACTGGGGAACAAATGCCCACAGCTAACGCAATTAAACCAATGATTTGAATTACTGCTGTGAGCAATGAGCATATTTGTGTAAAATGTAGTATTCTCACCTGAGTGACCGTTTGTTCAGTAAGAGGCACATCATCCCCCTGAAAGAGGAAGAAAGGGAAGTTGTATTACTGAGTGGCAGTGGGACTGCATTGATATTGACTAGGTGTGTACAACACTCAATAGGTGGCAAAGTCAGAATTGAATGAAAAGCTGAGGAAATGAGGAGAGGGAGGGAGGACCTACCCGTAGAGCCATCCGGTGAACTACTTGCTGTGGATCACTCTCCAGGATTACCCTGTACATCAACAGCAAGGACAGACATCAATGAAGTGACCCCATTGAAGTGTACTTGAGCAAGACACTGAACCCCAAATTGCTCCTGGTGGAAGGCTGGAGACTTGCATGGTAATCCCCTCCACTGGTGTGTGGCTGTGTGTAAATGGGTGTGTGATTGGGCGAATGCCATAGCAGGCGGCGCCCTCTGGCTCTCCTGACCCTGCGCATCACTGTGGGATAGCTAGAAACGTACTTTTGATTCCTCTGTTCCGTAATTTTTTGGTTCCTCTGTTCCTCAGTATATGTAGAGAAATTGACAATAAAGAGACTTAACTTAATCACATCCAACATCTTCAGACCTGACTGGCTACAGTTAGTTTTTACACAAATTTGTCACCAGGGTTTCCCCTATGTACATTTGACTGCGGCGGCCCGCCGCACCTTCAAGCCTTGCTGCCGCACCTTCAGAACCCTTCACTTCAGAACGTCTTCACTTTATTTTTGGAGTCCTCACGTAACGTTACAACACCGATTAGCGTTTTTTTCCTCCGTTTTTTTTCTCTCATCCGCCGCACGTTCAATGAGATCCTAGGGGAAACACTGGTCACTGTGAGAAATATCAAGAGAACCATGCAATGCTGGCCCTGGCAAAACTACTGCAGAATCACTAAATGGTCTGTCTGTCTCAGAAAATCCAAAGGCCGTGTGAACCGCCGTAACTCTGTAGACTTAATACGTTGATGGTGTAGTCCAGCGTTTCTTATAAGCCTGATTGAACCAAAGAGCTGGGTAATGGAAACCTGGGTGGCAGGAGTATTCAACCTACTTATCCTGTCCATTCTAATTCATGTTGTGCATCAGTAAAGAAGGATTCTAATCTCACTCGCTGCTCAGCGCTGGAGTACTGAGTCATTTAAATTGATGCCAAACACCTAAAAAGCCTACACTGACCCTCTTACTCCTCTATCAAGGACTGTTCTAACAGCAGAAGCAATGGGAATCTGAGACACTTCTAGCCCAAAGGATTTGCGAAGTGATGCGAATAAACAGCTGTTAAAGAAACCTAATGAGCACAAGTTTAATAGACTTTAAAGAAATGACAATAAAATTCTTGAATCCTTGAGTATTCTTGTGTTTAAATGCTTTCCGAAAATAAATGCCTTTTTATTTGATGTATTTTATTAGGATGGACTAAACTGAAGTAGTGTGGGTGTGGTGTGGTGAGAGCCAAATGTTGGGTACATATTTCAATTAAGACAGCATATTACAGAAGGGCTCCAGCATGTTTGAACTGCTGTACCTCTTGTTTAAGATCTTAAATAATGGTAGCAGTTGGTGGGGAAAATTCTGAGCTACATGGTGGAGAATGGTGAGACTGGCCAGGTAGCTACACTATCAGAGCACAATTTCAACACCCAGGTCTACATTTTTTTGCTACCAACAGTAAAAGGAGTTACTATAAATGCTTGTGATCGATCTTATATGACATTACTACTCCCAATTTTGCATTTCATACTTATAAAATACTGTTGTATGTAGGCAAGTATAAATAAGCATGACCACTTAGCCAACGATTCCAGTTCCACTCACCCGCCATCAACAATCTCGTCAACAGCCAAAAACAGTCCCTCCATGTTCTCTTGCAGAGCTCTTTTCTCCACATTCTTTCTGCAGGGAAAGAAGCTCTATTTTACTGAACACATATATGGGAGCATATACATTTACACATACCGTACATATACACAATGACTAAGGTCTTTTCATTCACCGCAACATCTGACTGAGAGAGTCAAACAGACAATTCAGGACTGTCATTAGCATGAGCTGTCGAATGGACAACACTGGTTACAAACAGAATTCTAGGTATCGAGTAAAACCACAGGGAGACCTGACAAGGCTTAGGTTTTGTGTTTGCTGTACTCACCTCATTTTCATGGGAACTTCCAATCACATAGAAATACAAATCAATATTACTCTTGTACACAACAGTGAGACCTTCAAGAAGGGCGATCTCACCTATTGAGGAAAAAACGTTTAATTAAATTTAGTTTAAAAATGATTGAGAAATTATATGGTGTATTTCATTACTACAATATGGAAATTTTCTGCCAAAATCATCTCTTAATGTTTTACTAAAAGCATATAGAGTAATCCCTCCTTTTCCATCAGTGGCCAGAAATATTTCCTGGCCGCAGGCGACATGAGCCTCAAATAACACATATGCCATTTGTCATTTTTTTCAACTTTGTTTCATAACTTACAGAAACACAGTATTGTTAAGTTTGGTTCTCTAAGTACTAGAGTCTGTCATCACATAAGTGACATGACTAGAGCCTAACACTAGTCTTATGTAGATTCACAAGAAATAGGGGGTTGCAGTAAGTTTTCATTCACAGGATTTAACACATCAGGTAAAGTGTATTTTTCCATCAGCACTAAATGACCTAGCAGGTGTCGCAACCAAAAGCTAGCATGGCAGTTGACTGCATGTCAATGGTGACCTTTATGTCTATCCACCCAGACGAGATTGTAGTCTGCCGAGGAAACAAAGCCAGCAGTCTACTATTAGCAAAAAAACTTCTAACATTATATCAAAAGAATTTATTCTCACTGTCAGTTCGTGTCTTGTTGTAGATATTTTTCTCAAAGGCTCTCTGTTCCTTTACAGTGGGGTATGTCTCATCATAATACTGAATAGCAGTAAAAAAAAAAAAACCAATTGTTAACCGTACATTTTTGATAGGCTACTTGTTATGATTATTTCTGTGTGCTTATGTGTGAAACTAAATCAATCAATGTAGTCCTATTCATCAGGTTTATTATTGTCAGTAATATTGTCTCTGTGATCTGTGATTTATGGTGACTAACGTGAAATTGATTTATATAGAAAAAGGCACTGGCAAAGAATCACGTTCACCTTGGCATACAATCTCTCTCCGTCATTGTCCATAATAAGGACGGCTTTGACTGTAAGCAGGGAGGGTTCCTGGTAAAACACAAATTCTTTATGACACGATTTCTGGTTTAAAGTTAACGTTAACTTCAGGTGACTTGAGACCTGATTGGTTTAACAATAACGATAACTTAACTTGCAGGGTTTCTCCGTAAATCAGTCGGGATCTAATGTAACGTTAACGTTAACAATTGGCTACATTGAACTTTATTTAACTGTAACAAAATTGATTCTACTGGATACGTTACAATGATGTCCGTTTCACGGACCTTTGGACACTTCTATGAGCCAAATCTAAAGTTGTAAGTATGGCCTAACTAACGTCAAGTCTGAGACATTTAGCTTTATCAGATAGCACAGAACAATTAAGTTGAAGAAATCTCCAAAATCGCCAGTGACATTACCAAAATCCCGTTGTCCATAGTTGTAGGCTACCTATTTAGCCAGATGTCATTGAGCTCACAGACTTCCCTTTCAAACCGGAAACGGAAGCTATAGAATGCGGCACAAGTAACCTAGTGCACCCTGGATCTTCGGGAATTTCGGTCAAAGTATTTCACAGCTCATGTTTATTAGTCGATTGTTTTAAAGTAGCTAGCCTACAGCAGGCCTGGGCCTAATTTATACAAGCCTATTTAGAACAAATCCTATGCAGATTTCACCAGCCCTATAAAACATATGTCATCTAGACACACTTATGAAGTCTGTTTTTGTAATTTGAAGCAATGGCATAGACTGAAAAATAGACCAGTTTGTATATTATAAAAACTTAATAGTGTAATAGAAGAGCTTATAGGTTTTAATTGAAGACAACATTGGATGGGCCTATAGGCCTACTGTTCTAAAAGTTTGTAATCATGTTTGTAAAGTTTGATATCATGACGAAAGTCATCTTTAAACAAGAAAAGCATGTCATATTATTGCATATTGCATGATAGAAGGATGGTTGTTGGACATGCATAGAAGGGAATTTTGTGAAATTTACATGTTCACACTGTCATCCCAAGATACCGATGATCAGGCCTGTTAGTGTATTTTAGGTCTTACAGTAAGATGCATCCATATTGAGCTGATGTTGTGGTCACAGTTCTTCTCTATTTCTGGGTGCTTGACTGAGGTTAGCGAATGAGGGATGTTTCTGAGTGTACTAGCCTAGTTCAAGGACTTGGGCCCAACTCATTGGAGGTATGACAATAGCGGTAAGACCATCCTGCCCCTATTACTCCCACACTACCACAGCAAGACACCGACATGATGCAGTAAATGGATATTCGCTTTGGGCTTAGTGGATTTATTAACATAACGTTATGGTCAATATTACTCACAGACGAGGCTATCATGCAGCCAAGTACTACACTGAATAAAGTCGATCTTTTCCATTTATATTTACAAACTAACCACGGTGCTGACTTTAATTCAGATTTGTGTATGATCCCATAAACAGATATTTTTTAACATCCTCCTACAGTCAACCAAGATAATTATTTTGGTCACCTCTTCTGGGAAGCACCACAGTGCAACCAATCCCATTGGGGTTTTCCCCTTACGCCGCTGGTCTATGTTACCATCCTCAATTCAGTGACATCAGAGGTCATAGCACCATCAGAGGCTTATCTTTACCATGCCATTCCACTTCTTTCAGTTGCTGCTCTAATATAGCCTATTAGTTTATTGTTTACATCTTGCAGGACACTAAATGACTGTTTTCATTTGTTTTACCATTGAACATAGTCACTTAAATTAAACACACTTCCAGGTAAAACAAAGTTCCCCATTGTAATATGAATTAAAAAATAATTAAATTAACATACATGATAATACAAAATAGTTTTCTCATCGATGAGCAATGTTATTATCATAACAAGAATTTTAATTTCTTCTCTAAAATGTAAATAAAACATTTAAAACAAACACCACACACAAAATACATTTAATATAATTCAGAGGACACAATAGGCCTCATACAACAGAATTAAATTCAAAGTAAACTGTGGTTTACCCACGTGTTTTGCAATGGAACAATTGTTTTTCAGCATTTCACCACAAAAGTATTACGAAATGGCCCTTGTAGCTGGAAAGGATGCCATGCATGTAAAGAACTGTAAAGAGAAAAATATATAATGCATCACTCACCCAGGGTCAACAAGTCACACTGGCATACTGAGTTATCTTTCATGGATCTTTCATTTTCTGTGTTTTCACAGCATGTGATCCTTAATTGAAATAAGATTGTAAGCTAAGTAATTCTTAAGTGAAGGTCCAGGTATTTAAACTATATGATCTGATCATATAAAGAGACTCGAAATTATTTTGTGAATGCTCAATATCCATATCACACTCAATTGACTGCATTGCAAGCAAAATTGTAGTTAAACTTTTTGTGTTTATGTTTCTAATTTCCCTGTTATTTTAACAATGCTGTACTATAATGTACTGCAATTACTCTAGAGTAACTACACATTCAGTATTCCATGCAATATTCTACATTACTCTAAAGTTTCAATTTTTTTTTCTTGTAACATTCAGTGATATTCTTGTGATAACAGTTCTTTGTATTCAGGTTTTTTGAACAGTTCCTACAGTTGACCAAAATGTCTGTCATTTTACAAAACGTTATAGCTGATATTTTGTAAAATGAGGAACCACAACCCACAGCTGGATTGCATACATGAGTAGTGACCCAATCATACTCACGATAAGATTGTTATTTGTGATCTTTTGCAATACAACAAAAGCTACACTCTAAAAAATAACACCTTGGCGAAACTTAAAAAATTAAGGCAAGTATTTGCATCGCTCTCAAAGTATTCCCAACAAAGCAATTATTCAGTGCTACCAACTCATTCTTTTGTCAATGCCGATTCAATTTTTAAGTAGGCTAAACTTAATTTCAGTTGGCTTCAAAAGCTAAGCCATGTTGAACAAACTTAATTTCCCACAAGCCGAATTATTTTTTTAAGTACGCTAGACTTAATATCAGTTGGCTTTTAAAAACTTGGGCATGTTGAACAAACTTTATTTCTTAAGTGCCAACTTAAATTGTTAAGTATGCTATACCTAAAATCAGTTGGCTTTTAAAAGCTTATGCTGAACAAACTGAACTTCCAAATAAGATGTTTAGTATAGTCTGTGGTTATTCACATAATGCAATACTCACTACACTGGAAAAATCTGTTAAATTTGATTAATTTAACAAAAATGTGGGCATGTAAGTGTTGAAGTACAACACATCAATGTCAATCAAGTCAAGTCAGCTTTATTGCCAGTTTCTTCACAAGCACAGGTCATACAAGGAAATTGAAATTATGTTTCTCTCTATCCCATGCATTAATAAAGGCCCTGTGTTATGTTGTAGTAGTGTAGTACTATGGTAGTTAACTTTTAAATGACAATCACAGCGCATGCATCATGGGACTAAAGGCTTTCTTGTAGTCTGTGTAGCTTCTGTCCACACAGTGATGCAGCTGGAAAGGATGGTCCAACAACCTGGAAAGCAGAAAGAGATTTCAATATGATTACAACAACCTAAATCAAGTAAATAGAAATGCAGTGCTGGAGAAGTCATTGAGAAGCTCACCTGTGATGTACTCATCTTGCTGTAACTGAGCTGGGAGGTTAGCATTGCCATTCAACAGAAGCGGCACTGAAAGTGTGGGAGAGAAGGTTAGGTTGGGAAATATGGTTTAGACTACGTCCACTGTGATCCACCTTCAGACACACCTAAAGGACAAGTGCACTGTTTTGAATATTTATGGGCTGACATATTTGAAAGGTTTGCTCCAAGGGCCTTACATATTCAACACATGGTCATTATGCACTCTGAATTTTGTACACTTAGTGCTTGTTGCATGCATTGCTAGTGGGAGTAAATAAGTGACACATGCAACCTGAAATAGTTTTTTTTTTCGCAACCTCTCCCAGCCATAACAGTCCTAAGACTTTATTAACAGCGAAAACATTTTTTAAAACCTCACCTGCTCCTATGTGAAGGGACCATAGTGGTGGTGTAAGCCATGCTTCTTTGTTCCACTCTGAAATGTCATGGGTTGGATGCCTAACAAAGCAGAATAAAAAAAAAGTAATAACCATTCTGGACTTGGCTTGTTTTGAAGTATGGCTACATGACAATACAATGGAACATACAATGGAAACTGCGCTAACCGGTCATGGTTGGTATGTGAGCGTCCCAGATGCAGCGAACACAGCGGTCTGTTTACAGCGACAAAAAAACTCTAACGTTTGAGTTGACCAATGCAATGTCATCCTATTTTCAATGACCAAACAAAAACAATACATATCACCCATAAGCCGGGACATCCCACAAAAATGGCTCCGTTAAATGCTAACAAACGAAAAAAGCTAGCAACGAAACACATTTTATGTGACCACAAATTTATCGCCGAGAAATACAGGGTGGCGTTTATCTTCCTAGGTTACCATTGAGCTACCATGCTTATTTACTAGACACTTACTTTAATGAGGAGGGCGGAATATATCAGTTTCTCAAACCTCTCAAACTTCCACAGTATTATAATGTTTTTTTGTGTTTGCTACTCTCTTTATGCAGGCCTAGTCTCATGTTATAAAGTGGGACTAAACAATTAACAAGACCCGTCTCTAACCCTCCATACAGCTAACATGCTAACTTGTTAACAAGCTAACAAGGATACCGGTAACTCATTTACCAACCATGACACATAAAAATAAAAACCTGACAACAACCTGTCCTCCGTGAATTCAAAATGAAAGTAGCTTACCTCTGAAAAAAGTAACGTTTTACTATGCTATTGTTTAGTTTGTTGTCGTATAGCTGCTGGTGGTGGTGATGATAACGGCAGTTGTATCCAAGGCAAAACACAGAGAAGCACTTCTTTCCGATGGCTTCAGTGAAGGGAAAAACACGTTTTTATCTCGGTCCTTGTATCTAGAGTGTTATGGGTCCATTCAGCCACTTTAGCAGATTGAAGAAGGGTTAACGAGGGGGAATGAAATATTTTAGAAATAAGAGTGAAGAGGGCACGAATCGCTGTTCAACAGTCACGTTTCCCCCGCGTGATCGTCGTCAGAACTGGTCCTGGGCAGCTTTTTAATTTGTCATTCAACGTCTTAAATTCTGGCGACTTAATTCAGAGCTGTTGTTGGGAGGACAACTGCATATTTGTTTGAAATAGATTATTTTTTAAGTAAGGTTAGAATTCCAATAACTTAAGTTTGCCAGACTCCTTAAATTAAACGATAAACTGAATAACTGACGTAATTACAGAAAATGCCGCATTTATGTTACAAATTATGCTTATTTTAGGTTTTGTGTACTAACCACGTGAATTATTTTTTAGAGTGTATCATGCACAATATCCCACCAGAATGATGAGGAAGACAATGACAGTTCATACTCTTTACTGCCCCAGTGTCTGCCTATGTGTATACTGCATGTGTCCCCTCTAGAGGTGGCACTCTGGTGCCCGTGGGAGGATGTGTATGGGTGTGTGTGAAAAAGTGTATGAGTGGTGGTGGATTGCTGCATAGAAAGGGAAGACAAAGGCAAGGAGCAGGTTGAGTGAAGGAAGTTCTGCTGAGAGCTGATAAAGGCTGCATTAGGTGCTGCTGGAGGGAGCCTCTAACTGCTGTGGTTTTGCCAAGAGACAAGGAACGAATAGCAGTCTGTGCTCTTGCATTGACCTCAGTTTCTGTCATTGCATAATACTACATCCATTGTAACAACTTTCAAAGCCACTAATTAATTATCAAAGTATTGACTTCCTGAACATTGTGACAATTATGAATTGATATTATTATGTGTGTGAATTATGAATTGATATTAGGTACACGGATACATACTATATTGATGGTATTAGCTAGGTTAGCTAAGAAGGTAAGATAATTTATGAACGCTTGTATGGCAACAGGACAATGCTCATTGGGCAAACTTTGAGCAGCATGATGCTAACTTATGAAAAGGTTTTGTCAAAAACTGTCTCTAAACTACATTAATAGTTGTAGTAATAAAGTAGAATTTGTGCCATGTGTGTATTTTATTTATTTATTTTTAACACAAGTTTAGGAAGTTTATTTTAACCTACTTTTCTTTTCCTGTTCACTGTAACATTCATTCAGTATGAGAGCTTATAAGTGAAACGATCATTTAAATGCACAAAAGACAAAGAAAGTGCTGACATGGATACACACACACACACACACACACAAATATAAATACATTTTCCATCATTGCTTAAAGGCATCTCCTCTGTTTTCCCACTTCCCAGCAACAGGCTCTGTCAGTTTTCCCTGCATGACCGCAGAGGAAACAAATGCCCTCATTCTAATTAACAGCAGGGTTTCTTTCCATGTTTTTGCAAGGGTCCATACTCCTCTGCATCAACTGTTGGTTTAATGTAGCTTGTGCCTCATTCTCATGCCTACATCAGTGCTGGGGTGGCAGAGCTTTGTTCTGCGTTTTTCAATTTCTCAAAGGTCTGATGAGTCTAAGCAACAGTGGGAGAAATACAAGGCTCTGCTAGCAACAAAGAAGGTGAAATTATGGGATGGAGGTCTGTGGGTCAGACAGCAGTGTGACTTCCTGAGGTCACCCTTGGGGAATGGGAAACAGAGAGACAGTGTATGGAAGGCACCAGGGATGAAGAGAGAGAGAGACAGAGAGAAAAAGAGAGAGGTAAAGAAGTAAAAAAAACACATGGTGGATAAAAGAGTGCCTGAAAAATATATGCAGCAGCATGAAAGAAAAGATGTGACAAAAAGGAAAGATGCAAAAGAGCTGTTGACCTAAAGCCAGAGAGAGTAGGCGTATAGCCTGGAATCTCAGCCAGATCCCAAACCAATGTGGTCTCAGTAATAGCAGGCTGTTTTCTTGGCGTGTTTGTAGGTGGGTAAGTAGGGTGGGTGGGGGCTAAGAACCAAAAACTTTGGGAAGTCCCTTCTGCTGATTCCGGGTAGACACCCACCTTTTTGAACTCTAGTCAGCCACCTACGTCCTCTGTAATGGGACGTGAACACAAACACATATTAAAGTGTGGCTTGCAAGCACACATTTTTTTCTCTGTCTTGAGATGTGGTTATTGAGTTCTCAGACATTTATGAAGTGTGTTGTACAAGATAATTCCCCTCTTCTTTCTACAACTCCCTTCGTTAACCCCAGTAAGGGCGGGTTTTTTACCTTACAGTAAGACTTCCTGGGTGATTTGTCTGCCGTTTATTCAAATTTGTTTTTAGTGTACTGTTGCAGGACAATTCTCTCACTGGGTGGCTTATATGGAATTAAAGTGGATATCGGGCACTTCAAGTAGTTTTTCACCTGTAGAGCCTTTTAATAGTGTAAATCAGCTATCCATGAGTGGGGTAGTGCTCACGAGTGCTGTAATCTGATAAAGTGGCACCGTTCAAGTGAATTAAAAGCACTTTAGATCACTAGACAGCGATCTTTGTGAACTGTGAACAAAGCCAGTGCACAAAGATCCACAGTAATTGGCCAATAAGACAATAGTCTCAATAAAGCACTCATAAGGCCTCCAAAGCAGGGGGTTAAGATGGTCAGGTGCAATGTGAGATGTAAGACACATTCCCGGCCTCACTCCTCTCCTGCTCCCCACTCTCTGCCAGTGACTTTCCTGCCAGATATAGGAACAATGTGGCCTTTCTTACCTGTTGGAGGTGTACATTCCATCCCTACTAAACTAAGTCACAAACCAGCCTCCCCCTCCCACTGTTCCCTACTCACCTCTCCCAGTCCCCACCCCTGCGCCCTGCCTCCCTCTGCACTGGCAGGGCTAACTCAAGGAGCTTTGGAGTGCACTCCACAGTACCTAGTGCCTCCACAACAAAGCCCTCAATGTGGGTGTCCTCTGAACAAATAAGGGGAAAAGAAACAGATAAACTGATCCAGCGAAATGGAGCCCTCACAAAATGTGGGGTTTCCCTAAGGGAGAAAAAAAACATCTTGTTGCAATATTTTAAAGATGAAGATATAACAAGAGGCATAACAAAATATCTTGGCCACAACTGCAATAAGTAGGGTATATTTTTCTTTGATTTTTAAATCAAATATTTGCATCACATCCCACTTGTTGAACTGTATCACAGATTTTTGTGGGTGTTTTGAGTTGTGCGTGAATTACACTGACAGCCTGTGCTATGACAAGGAAAAGATGTGTAGTGGAGGTTTGGTAGGGTGGCTGGTGTTGTAGAACGGACAAAAAAAGTGTGGTGTGGGTGCTTTACAGGAAAGCTGCTTGCATCGCCCACAGACACATCCCATTTATGCGAGTGACAGCCTGTGCAAAGAAGCAGAGACAGTGAGAGATACGTGAGAGAACGAGAGTAAGTGAGTGACACAGAGAAAGGAGGGAGGGAGGGAGAGAGAGAAAAAGATAGAGAGAGAGAAAGAAAGAGAGAGAGAGAGAGGGAAAGCACATGCAGTCTGGAATTCAGAACTATCGGTGAAAGGCAACCACTCATTCAAATGTGCTGCTTTTCATACTGAGTTTGACAAATTGTGTTCAATCACCTTTGCTATTCCTGCCAGGATTATGTGACATTCAGATACTTTCTCTTCAAGTCACCTGCTCAGGACAATCAAGAAAATGATATTTGGGTATGTTTGGTTTTTGACTTTCCTCTCTCCTCACATCACTGAGAACAGGTTGACTGTTTTCGGCTTACATGTAGACTGTTGTAACGTTTCTTTAAAGAGAAGGGAACTTTTACTCTTTACATTAGAAACTACAGCCGTTAGTAACTTCTTCTAAATTTAACAGATCTCTGTATAGTTTTTAGTTTTTGGCCAGTTTTGCACACATTTTAGAATGCAATGTCATTTAGTTTGTCAGGGTTCATTTATGTTATTGATTTTAATTTCACTGTCACTTTTTGGTGTCTTTTATACTCATACGAACCTATAATCTTAGAAGGAAATGATGTGCGACAGATATACCACTGCATCTTTCTAGCCGTTGTTTGGATGTCAATACACCATTGACATAGAGCTGAAACAGGCCAAGTTGTGCAGTACTGTCCAAATACAAAAAACTTGGCAACTAGGCAACACCAGTCCTGAAACAGAGATGATTAGCCAGTATATTATGCATCTAAAATAGGGGAAACAGAGAAATCTTCCACAGCACAGGGAAGGAGATGAGAAAAGTGTCTGCTATTCAGCTATGGTGCAACAGGTAATATAAATTACAAATATAATTACCTAAATATCGGTATACCTAATACAACATCACTTATGACACATGTAATAGTTGATATTTGTGAGATATTTTTGATTTACACAGTTCACAGGCATTTTGATTTAATTTGAACTTTGTACAAAACAAATTCATAATGTACATGAGAACGATCTAAATACTTGCCTGAAAACCCTATTTAATTCCCTTTCACAGACAGAGGTTCTTGTGTTTCTAAAACATAACGGCAACACCACTTATGTAAACAAATAATCTGTCACTGTGATCATAATTGTGAGGCTTTGGAAGTTGTCTCTACTGGGAATAAACAGATACCATATTGAAGGCAAAACAACATTCACAACTAAGATCCAAACTACAAACATCAGCTTCAAAAGCATAGTATTACACTGAACTCTAACACTGCTTCAAGCAGAGCGAAATATATTTCTATAATACAATGGCCCTGCATGGCAAGA
Organism: Limnothrissa miodon; assembly: GCA_017657215.1. Classification (NCBI taxonomy): domain Eukaryota; kingdom Metazoa; phylum Chordata; class Actinopteri; order Clupeiformes; family Clupeidae; genus Limnothrissa; species Limnothrissa miodon. The sequence continues at coordinate 305,637 of JAGFZM010000083.1, read as the reverse complement.
AGTGTAGAAATATTAGTTAAAGTATTACTATATTCATTCAAGAATGAGAACATGTCTTGTCTGTGTATGTTATGGAATAGCTCTCAGTCATCACTGACACATGTTGCTTGGTGCGGGTCTGCTGTCACCCCCCATCCTCTGGTCATCAGAGAAGGCACACGCTGGTGTGCTGTAGATTGTGTTATCAGGGAAGGGCACGGCTGCCCCGTGGCCCAGCTGATAGGAGAAATCCAACCTAATGAAACGCAGTAGGCCTACGACTTGAAATTCTGACATTACCAACAGGCGGGAAAACAAAACATGCATGAGTGTGAAACAGCAAGACGTTTCAATATTATGAATATGTGTGATTGTTGTGTATTTAAAGGATTTGTGGTGGAGACCAATTAGCTAAGCCGAGAAGTTAGGATTCATCAAGCTATTTTTGTATCATGTATCATTTTAAGTACTTTATTATTGCAGCTTATTCAGATATCCTCCACAGCTGCAAATGGTGAGGACAGTTGAAAACTCCCAGTAAGTTGATTGTGTCGTTCTGCTTTGTGCATTTTACAGACACACTGTCTGCAACAAGACTCTTGTCTGAATGTGTTCAGCAGCCAACTGCATGCTCCCCCCGAGAAAGAACTGTGAGGTAAGACTAGAGGGTGAGCTAGTGGGTGACTTGCACATTTGTCTCAGACAAGTTTATTAAAATTAATAATTTTAGTGACATTAAAGTGTGAAACTTCTATGCTCCAAAAGTCTCCTTCTGAAGACCTCTCAAAACCAAGTGCTAGTGTTAAGAGAGGATACATTTAACATTTAAGGACCCAAATGATGTTCCCTGTTGTTTTTGTAATCCCTACTTGGTCAAGGGGCTGGCAAACCTTGGACGGCTTAATGGGGGAGCATCAATGTCCATTAGTGGCTCAGGATTTCGTATGCACCGACACCCTCAGGACTCTGACATGGATTTTGCATGGCAGGAGCTGATGGCTATCACAGAATTACAGGTAAGCTATGCTGCTCCTGTGTGCATTATGTAAAATGAAAATGAAAATGTATTATCAGAATGCACATTTCAGAGACGAAGAACATCCTTAATCCATAACCCATCATATTAAGATGAGTTCAGAGGCTTAATAAAATAAACATTTTAACTGTTGTGAACGCACCCCAAAATACATAGACAACACACACACACACACATGTACATACACACTCTGGTAAAATCGTCAACAATGGGCCAATTGAGTGATAGGGGGATAAAGAGAGAGGAGAGAAAGGGGCCAAGTGCTGTACGTTGCAAGCAGCCCCCTGCACTGCACAATGACCATCTGTTTCTCAATGTAACCTGATCAGAGCTGAGTGAGCCCTGCATAAGCTACGGATGGCACACATGCACACACTCACAGGTGGGCAGGACTCGGGCCTCCAATCCAGCTGATGATTTTGGGAAGGATTGACACTTTTTCAATCCAATTCTATAAATCCCCCTTACATATCCCGTATTGCTCCCTGTGGGTCTGCTGATAGCAGAGCAGAATATATTTCCATATTACAACGCCATGCATGGAAAACAACAATGCTTATAGTGTGGAAGAATTAGTAAAAGTATAACTAAAGCAGGGCTAAGCAACATTCTGTTTTTTTCTCTCACGAGCTCCCTCTAAAGACCACTGTATTGCATTGTATTGCACTGCATTCTATTGGAGGCGGTCCGCGTTGCTGAACAGTGCAAGTGCTGTATCTGCCGATAGGCCACAGTGGCGCATTCTACACCGTTCGTGTAGAATGCTAAACAGTATGAAATGGATTAATTAAATGAAAAATGTTGCATAGTGGGCCTTTAAAGGATAATGACTACTATACATTCATGAATGAAAACAGGTCTGTGCAGCTTCAGTCATCACTGACACATGTTGTGGATTGACACTTTTTAAAACCAATTATATAATTTCATTGTGTTGATGTGTTAATCAATATGTTTGCATTTAAGAGTATAATGACTGTCTAATGGTAACCTTAGTTTGCCCAAAGACATTGAAGGTGTCATGGTTATTTCAGGTCCTTGTTTGAAATTCTTGGTGTGTGTTCCTTCATTCCAGGATCTAGATGTCCAGAGTGAAAGTCAGTATGATAATGGACCTTATCCTCCCATGGAGCCCCCAGTGTCTGCTGGAGGTTTTGGACTGAATCAGAGCCACGCTGGGACTCTAACTCAGGGGTGTGATGTGACCTCAGTGGGCTACGAGGGGTCCTTCCCTGAGGTAATGCCATCATGTCAGAGGCTGTGCTCAGACATGGAGCCTCCCTATGCACACTCCAGTAGTCAGCTGACCTCCAGATTGCTTCCTGGCTCCCAGTCATTGCAGCCACCCATGAGCCTTCTCGAACACATGAACTTGGTGGGGGGCGGCCACAGCCTTGAGAAAGACAGTCTTGGGCACTCCCACAGCAGAGGGCTTGGGCCTAGCCACAGCAAACACCACATAGCCATCGATGACATGGAGTCTGACTCTGGTCTTTCGCTGGGCTCAAGCCCCCCACTGGCCTCTCCAGAGAATGGTGTAACCAGTATAGCTTATACTTGCACTGAGCCAGGAGTGCCTTATGGTGGGGGTGACATGGAGTCTAGCATAGGGGAACACTGCAGGATGAGAGACAGCCTTGTTTATCCCCTAGAGTACCACCACCACCATCACATAAACCATTACCCAGGGGTTGCCCCCAGCTCTTACTTACAAATGGCCCCCAGCTTGCCTTCCCTGGCCCACCAGTCCCATGCACACTCTGTGTATTCACTCAAGCAGCAACAGGTCTTACCTAGTACGGCTCTGCAACTCAACAGTCCCAGTATGTCAAGCAACCGTGCAGGCTGTTGTACAAGCTCATACACCAAGCCAAAGGGCCCTGGCGTCCCTGCACCCCTGAGCCGAGATGAGCGACGAGCCATGGCTCTGAAGATCCCCTTCCAACTGGATAAGATTGTGAACTTGCCTGTAGATGACTTCAATGAGCTGCTGACTCGGTACACTCTCAACGATGCCCAGCTTGCTCTGGTCCGTGACATCCGTCGGCGGGGCAAGAACAAGGTCGCTGCACAAAACTGCAGAAAGCGCAAGCTAGAGAACATTGTGCACCTGGAGGGGGAGCTGGGCCAGCTGCGTGCTCAGCGAGAGCACTTGGCCCGAGAGCGCCTAGACTACCAGCGGAGTCTGGCGCTCATTAAATGCCGCCTCTCTGAGCTCTATGCCAAAGTATTCTCACAGCTCCGAGATGAAGAGGGCCACCCATATTCTCTAGACGATTATTCTCTTCAGCAAAGCAATGACGGCAATGTGTACTTAGTGCCACGAAACGCCGCACTGGATGGGGAATAACACTAGTTATCCAGATCGGTGGTTCAACTTGCATTAGACCATTATCTACCCGGTATTCTCTCAAGCTGCATTACTAGCATGCATATCTTGGCATCTGTTGCACAAAGTGTTTATGATGAAATGCAATTAATGGGCCACAACTGAACAGGTTATATACACACACACAACCATTACATGCCCCCACCTGCTACACAGAATAAGATGCATTTAGACTATGTGACCATTAGTAAGAATCTCTGCAAGGTGTCCAGTAGCATTAACTCAGATGGTTAAAATGTATTTATACATTTGCTCAGTTCTTGTTTACAAAACAAAGAAACTTTCAAACACATTGTGTAAAAATGAAGTATTTTATTAAAAATAAATCTATGTAAAAAGCAGTTTTAAAAAATTCTTTACAAGGCATCTTAAAAAAAAAAAAAAAAAAAAAAAAAAAACCCACAGCCCCCTTCAGCACTAGGCCCACCTGTGGAGGGGAAAAGAAGAACCACAATAAGCACCTCACAAGGTGGGTGAAAAAAAATTAAATTAAGCCAACACACATGAAATACACACGTTCTGTGTTTGGTTGGAAGACTTTTCAAATGGCACCTGCCTCCAGCACCACAACAAATGGTCACAAATGACTTCCTAAGAAAAGAGAAAAAGCATTTTAGGACAGCACAGATTGAGACATCCTGACATTTATCACACTATAAAAAAGCATGCATTACAAGTATAGACTAAAATAGGCTACTGATTACACGTCTCTACATTAACCTACACACCTCTGGTAGTAAACAGGAACAATGTAAACTTGACAAGCATGATATGCTCCAATACAGTGTTCTCATGAAGAGTCCAGTTGAAAAGGCTGTTCTTACCTATGAGAGCTTTATAAGCCCTTTGGTAGTTGTGGCCTGCTAGTCTCAGTGGCGACCTGCACTCACTTTCCCCTGCTTGACTGGCTCCTGGCGTTGATCTACTCCTCTCCCTTAGCTTGTTTCCATGGTTAGCTTTAGTCACATGTAAGCTAGCCTCTTGTAGCCCACAGCTTTCCAAGCACTTCACATTTGGCTTCAGACTGACAATTATTTACACTTTGCCACATTATGGCAAATAAGACTAAAGCTTTATTGATTTAGCTGTTGTCCCAAGTCTTGATATTGGGATAATCAAGTCTTCTTTGGATCACTATTTGATGTCAGCTATGTTGTCAAGACTCAACCCCACATACACCAGCATCCAACATCCACAATCCACATCGCTCATTCAAGTTCTGATGTGTGCATACCACCTGAATAAACCCAGAAAACCCACCCTTCACCCCAAAAGAGACTAACAACTGATCTTGTTTAAAAAAAAAGAAACACGTTTATTTCAACTTGATTGGTTTCATTTACATAAAAATAAAGATGGGACTGACTTAAAAAGTAATCTACATGTAAAAACCTCATTGGAATGCTTATCCAGAAATGACATAAAATAATCCTGCATGACAAACACAAAATTCATGAAACCTCACACATGATTTTTGCACTACTGTACACATCTCTTCTTTGTGGCAGCGGTAACCTGTCACAACTGTTTGGCTGAGCAGATCTAGCGGGAGTAAACCTGCAGCTGCCCTGTCACCTCTCCTGTTCTCCACTCTCCTAAGTACTGAGTCCTGTTGAACAATATGGAACAACATTGTTAAACCTGCAGACTGACTTGGGTCATCTACAGATCCATTCCAGGCACTTTAATGAAAGCTTATGCACAGGAAGTGCATTGCAGTAAGATTCAAAGATCGAGTCACTGCTTCTGAGTTTACACTACATGTCCGCAGAGAAATACAAGCCTAACATTCCACTTCAATCATAGCTTACTCGTAACAGTGCAAAGGTGCATTACACCGACTCAAGGACCAACCTGTCAAGCTGTCTAGTAGCGCCGTCCTCCCGAGCCACCTCCATAGCCACCGCCCCCACCACCACCAGATCCACCTCCATAGCCACCTGAAGGCAAGATAGGTCAATATATTTAGAGACCAGTCTGTCATGGAATAATAAATAATAATAATATTCTATGCAGGATCTTTACCACCATAGGGGCCACCACTCCTTCCACCACCGCTGCCGCCACCTCCAAAGTTGCCTCCCTTCATGGGACCATAATTTGAGGGCTGGTTATTGTAGTTGCCAAAGTCATTGTAGTTGCCGCCACCACCTCCACCACCTCCAAAGTTGCCTACAAAAAAACAAAAATAACCAAGAGATTTGCATGTATTAAAAATGTCAATACTGCAGTTCAAAATGACCTTCAGTTAGGAGTTAATTGAGTCTTACCACCATAGTTGCCTCCGTTGCCATTGTAGTTGTCATATCCGCCGCCCCCTCCATAGCCACCACCCTGGTTGCCGTAGCCTCCACCACCGCCACCGCCACCACCGTAACCACGGTTGCCACCATACCCTGGTCCACCTCCATATCCACCTAACACCAAATCTAATGGTCATACATCTTTCTCTAAACCAGTATCAACTAAAGAGGGACACAAAAAAAAAAAAAAAAAAAACACCCCACTACTCACCATCACCACCATAACCATTGTTGTAACCATCTCCACCACCGTATCCTCCTCCACCGCTGCCGCCACCACCGCCGCCGCCGCCGCCTCGCCCCCCTGAATAACAAACCAATACAAAGTCAACCATGGGTATTCAGTCTATTACCATGACCCACCTATTCCACCCACATCAATTCAGAAACTTACCACGACCTCCAAAGTAGCCATCCCGTCCAAAGTCATTGCCATATCCACCACCTCTACCAAAGTTGCCACCACTTCCTCCCCTTCCTATAAATCAGAGACAGATTCAGTTGTTTTTCTACAGTGATCCAAAATAATGGAGAGTCAGAATTACTGCTTAACCATTATCCCCATACCAGTGTTCTGCATCTCTTGCTTGGAGAGGGCCTTCCTTACTTCACAGTTGTGACTGTTCACGGTATGGTACTTCTGAACTGTATTTCATACAAGAGAAAAAAAAAATGCATAACCCATACAAACAAAAACATTGACTTTGAAAAAAAGACACTTGCCTGACCATCTGACACTTACTGACAATGCGGTCAACTGCATCATGGTCATCAAACGTGACAAATGCAAAGCCCCTCTTGTTGCCCGTTTTGTGATCAACCATAATGTCAATTGCATCTATTTTGCCAAACTGTTCAAAATAGTCACGAAGGTGGCCTTCATCCGTGTCCTCTTTGATCCCACCCACAAAGATTTTCTTGACCGTGATGTGAGCTCCAGGTCTGTTGGAATCCTGAAGGCAGAACAGACAACCAAGTCAGTTTTTGGACATGCACTAAGCTTACACTGACCATGACTAACGTTAAACTTCTCAATTACCTCTCTGGACACAGCACGTTTGGGCTCAACAAGTCTTCCATCTACTTTGTGCGGCCTTGCCGACATAGCTGCATCAACTTCTTTCACAGATGAATATGTGACAAATCCAAATCCTCGTGAACGCTTGGTCTGAGAATCCCTCATTACCTAATAATAAAAAGATGAGTGAGTAATAAATCTTTTCATCTAATCACAATCTCAGTAAGAAGACGGCACACTCACCACGCAGTCTGTTAGAGTTCCCCATTGCTCAAAGTGAGCACGCAAACTCTCATCTGTCGTTTCAAAGCTCAAGCCTCCGATGAATAGCTTTCGGAGCTGCTCTGGCTCACGGGGGACCTGGGGAAACAAATTAAAAAAAAAAAAAATTGAGTCGTATGATACTGCCGACACCACAATGGGCATAAGACACCGCGCGCAGCGTTGCCGCTAACAAAAATGACAGGTTACGATTTTAAATGTTAAAACATTAGACCAATTATTAAAGCGCAGCCTAGGAAAACAATAACTGCAAAATCATTATGCCTACAAAACGTTTAGTTAGCATTAGCTGGTTAGCTATGGTCAAAGGATGCCCCGGTGCCGCCATGTTGACATGTGGTTAACACGACGAGGAACAAAGCGATGTGCACTTCACTCCCGAAAACTAAGGCACCAAATGTCCATTTTCAATCTAAACACGTACAGCAAACACACAACGAATCGAAAAAGAAGTATTGCTGACTGCATTAAGACACACACACTATTGTTTTCTAGAACCACGACAATGAGGCCTAACGTCCTGGGTACAAAATGGCGGTGTAATCACATCAGATACATGCACAATGATTTGGGTTAACTTGCTTTTGGTTAATAAGTCAGCGCAAAAAGCGATTCAAGATTTCTGGTAGATGCATTAAGAAAACACCGAAAACATAGACACAATAAAGCTAAATTTACCTCTTTAGACATTTCGAGCGCTGACTCCTTCTCCTACCGGACAGACTGCTAAACGGAGAATCTAGGACAGACTCTGAAAAACGATAGGGGAGTTGGATTAAATAATTTATAAGAGACCCACCCTTTGAGCTCTCTAATTGGTCAAAATTTTCCCGCTGCCGTCAGGCTGTTACTTCCTGTGAGTCGGCATTGGTGTATCTGTATGCCATTACACTTAATATCCAATGGTATTTCATGCCAAATATCTTTTAAACCAATTGAATTTTAAAGGGCGTGACATTTGGCGTTGTGGAAATTGCGGATATTGGTGGGGGTGGGGTTCTAGATTTAATTTGGCTACAATGTGATAAATGCAATATTGGTCAACATTGCAACAGTTTTATTATCGTTATCTAAACGTTACATGTATTGAACACGATTAATATCAGACATGCAGTGTCTGCAGCTGAGCAACTCAAACTATCATTGTTACAGCATATCGGACGTTGCAAATGCAGGAAGCAAGTGAAAACATTAAGGATATAACACACGGAACATAATCAAATACAATGACAACCTCCCGAAATAAACAAGAGAACATATCCCGATGGCGTATTTAGTTTCGATTTACTAGGCATACGCATGCGTGTGAACAGCAGCCATTGTGTAATTTGGCGCGCTGAGACACATTTTGCAGCTGCGTACAAAGAGGAGGAACTACGAATGAAGCCGAATTTCTTATTAGCCTTCTAGCTTCGCTGTTGGTGTAGTTTGGTCCTTGTCGTAGAAAATTGTGAGGTGAGTGTATCAGAGGTTCCTTGACTTGATTTTGGCCATGGATCTAAAACCTGCAGTTTAAGTTCAGAGACCATATATGGAGTAAACAACGACTTGGCAAATTATATTAGCTAAAGGGAAATGAAAGACTTGGGAGAACGTTATTTATCTTGACCAGCGTTATTTGTTCTCAAAACTTATCCTAGACATGTTTATGTGCAGGCGACACCAGGACTGTTGACATATATCATACTTAATATGGATTAGATGCAGCGATTGGATAACATTTGTCATTATATTCTTCCCCTATGCTATCAGTAGCTAGCGAGCTAAGTAACCTTAGCTACCTGGCTGGGCACACCATACGCAATGTGTGGGAACAAAACATGAAGCCTGGGTATGCTAGGCTGGCAACTAGCTGTTTATAAGTGCAATACTTTTTACCATTTGCTCAGTAGTGAATATTTAAGCAACGTTTTATTTACAGTAAAATATATTTGGGCTTTCTGGTCTTTTTTTGTCATATCTTGAACACTTGTTACCAACCTATAGCAAGGCAAAGAAATCACACACTGGGGGCGGCTTGACGCGTTTGTATTCGGGGCATGGTGCACAAAATACGTATTTTGAGAAGAAGCTAGTGAGTGCGGTTTCTTTCACCTTGATTGTTATCCTCGTTTTTGTAAGTCGCTTTGGATAAAAGCGTCTGCTAAATGCATAAATGTAAATGTAAATGTCTAATGAACTGTATCCTTGACTCGGACTCAAAGTAGACACTGAAACCTTTTGGAGTTAGAGCGCATCTAAGTTTTATAGCAACCTATCGAAAGACTGCTATGAACACCTTAACTAACGGCACTGTGACGTTAGGCACATATGTGGCATGAGCTACCTTCTAGGATTTGTTGTTACTGCAACATTCCTAACATCTCTCCACTAACTACACTCTGAAATTATGACATGATGTTTTATACACACAACTGTCCTTGACCTCTTGTTTTCTATTTGCATTGGACCAGGGTTGTTCTGTATTTTTGACACTTAAGGGCTTAAGGGCACCCTAAATGAATAAATGGCATGTTCATATTTTGAATATTCGGATTTGATGATGACCCAGGGAAGTGGAAGTGCAGTTCCTTGTCTCTGACCCATCACATTGTTGTCTCTACATTCACCAGATACATACTTTCTTCTGCAGTTTTATATATTAGTAGGTATGGTACAAAAACATGCTTTCCATAAATAAGCCAGTAATTGTCCATGTTTGGAATTACGTCTGATATGTTCTCTCTGCCTGTTTTAGGAAGAGAATCCTCCCTTATTGGGCAAGGAGTTCCAACCTAAGTTTGAGTGATGGGAAAGAAGAACCAGTCCCGTGATGGAAGCTCGTCTCAGTCGTCAGATGAGGAAGAGTATGTGGTCGAAAAGGTTCTGGACAGACGTGTTGTGAAAGGCCGTGTTGAATATTTTCTCAAATGGAAGGGCTTCTCAGAGTAAGTCTCTTGTTTAAGTGTTTGTTTGTTTGGCGGGTATTGCTGTATTATAGGCCAGTTTACCTTAAATTTGTCTTCTGAAATGTTCCAATGTTAGGAAGCACAACACCTGGGAGCCGGAGAAGAACCTGGACTGTCCAGACCTTATTTCTGAGTTCATGAAGACTTACAAAAAGGGAAGCAGTACTCCGAGCAGTGGTCCCAAATCCTCCAGCACAGGCTCTGCAGTGCGGGCCAAGGACGGTAGCGGCCCCAAGAGAAGTACGACGGAAGATGACGATGAAGGAGGTAGCAAAGCCAAACGGAAAAAAGAGGTGAGATGGCAAAAGATAGAATGTTGATTTCATGTGTATGCCACATTTAAAGTGTCTATGCAAGGTTGACCACTACTGTGGACCAATAGGTACATAAAACGCTCAATATATGTATTTAAATTTTGAAATGTCTGTAAATTAGTTGAAAAGTTCATTTTTTAAATGTTTTTGGTGATACCGGAGTTTTTCATTCGAATTCGGTGATGACGTAACGTTGTGTATACTTGGAGGAAAGTGGGACTAAAACAGTGGCAAGCAACTGGGATGGGGAAGAGGTTTCAAGAACCTCCAACATCTCATATGATGGCCCACAGCCATACAACTGTTAAACAGTCCGACATGAGCATCTAAATGAGGAATTGGCAAGAATTCGTGGCCGTCAAAGCCAGTTAAATGCGTGGACAGATGAGAACGAGTGGAGAGTTGCGACAAGCATTGAAGGTAGCCTACTATCACCAAAATGTTCACTTCTAACCCAATTGTTGCAAATGCTATTGTCTGCGTAGTAAACTGGTGTAATGGGTTAAATATTCCACTTGCCATTAGTTATATGGAAGCTGATTTATTTGTTCAGTGTAGGCTACGTCCACTACTGACTAGTAAAGATATTTTCTCTGATATGAACCAGTCTACAGTAGCCTGTGGTAAATTGAAGTAGGCTAGCCTACAATGAGCTCCACCTAAATAGTTGAATAACTATTGTTATTACAAAGTTATTCATTTTACAAAGAGTTTTGTACAAGTGGAGTGTTCGTATTTAATGAGATGCTTTTGACACGTTTTATCATTTGCTGTTTGGTATGATGTTATTGCTAATCTGGTAGACCAGCTAACTACAGCATTGATGTAGGCTAAACCGTGGAAGTGAAAGAGACGTCATCTTTTTGTTTAGCTACTTTGGAAGTACCCACGAAGCCGTGAGACATTTATGAATCCTGTTGTTATTAGGTACATGTGTTTATATTCTCTTATTTTAAAAGAAACAATTACCAGTCTGTGGTATCTACTTTTCACGCTACTTTGGAACTAACGTTATCCATGAAGCTGTGAGATCACTAATAAACGGCTTGGAGCCAAAAGGAGTAATGACTGCATGTGTTTATTACACAACGCAAAAGGGAGATAATGCAACCGCTCAACTGACAATGTTTTCACAATGTAATTTTGATAAATTTTGGTAACTAAGTACTTCTACGTTTTGATGGTAGCCTAGCTGTAAAATCTTAGCAGAGTCCTGAGACTGTACAGTATGCTTATGCATTGCACATTGACCCCGCAGAGGCTGGCAATGTCTTCAAAATTTGTGGTGATATTCATATCAGGGTGATATTGATAACTACCTTTCGTGATTGATTGTCATAAACACCGCTATATGTGGATAGATATGTAGATGTATAGATATGTACATATTGTCTGTGCTATATTACTGTGAAACTTCCCTTGTCACTTGTTTAAAACTCATTAGTTTCAATGGTCGCGGTGGCCAGCTTTGGTCGGTCTATACCCAACGTGACGCAATGGAACGTAGGTGGGAAATTAGAATCATCAGAAATTGCAGTTAAAAAAACACCCACTTTTTCATAAAATATACAGTTTTGTGATACCCATCATTAAAAACAATGGATAACTGTTTAAATGTTTATTACCAACAAGAAAGTAGCGCAAACTCACTACTCATTGAACCTTGCAACACGGCCTTTTTTTATTATTTCATTCATGTTTATTTGATTCCCACTTGCATTGTTTAAATATGCATTTCTGATGTTTATGTTTCTGTTGTTTATGTTGGTGGTCCAGGGCCTGATGTTACAATTTACTGTATGTAACATGCTTACATAGTGTTATGACCATAGCTTGGGTTCTAAAAATGTCACTTACACCTGATTTGGTATGGCTTCATCAAACCAGCTACTCTCATGTTAATACAAGGTATCATGGGAACTTGGAAACTTGTGGTTACAAAGTTTAGTCTACTGGCTATAATATGCTAATATAGAGATCACATTGAAAGACTTGACAGTGGGCTAGTGATGCAGTGTTTTTCCAAACTTCTAGTAAGTCACCTCATCTGATCTTCTGTTTGTGTGAATTGAAACAAACCCACACTGACCCATTGTTATCCGACTACAGATCATTTTGAATGATTTTTTTTAGTGTTTAACATCAGTACGGTCAACCACCGGTCAAACTGTTTTAACATCCCTAGTTTGTAGAAAAATTTACATTTAGTCTGTCTGTTTTACTTTGGTTGTATGCAGTACTGTTCTCAGGTGGGTGCCAACTGGGCACCCTGAAAAATGTTACCTCCTTGTTCAAATCACCATTCAAGCATGTTACCTGTGTTTAGTTTATTATTGACTCTGAAATTTTCAATAAAGTCTAATATATGGAGAAATGGAGAAATCACTTAAACGGCACAAACAACATATTTCCTGAACAATTGAGATGCAATTAGTGTTAACCAATGAGCTTTGCCTAGTTTTGTTATGTGGTGTTCCAAATTTAATGACTTTGGGAATGCATCAGTGGACAGCTATTCATTTGAAAAAGGTAGTGCATTAACATACACATTGAGCATGACCAAAGCTTTGGGAGAGGTGGTGGGGCGGGGTGCACTATGTGTCTTGGCTCTTAAATTCTTTCTGCATGTTAAAATGTGCAGGTGTTACTTGTCATTGCTTATTTTTGACTTTCCAGATATTGCATGGCATTTAAAGCTGTGTTAAAGGCTTTCCACATCATATTTGCCTAACTGGCTTTTGTGGAACTGGCTTTTTTTTGGCCTACAGCACAAGTTTTATATGTGCACTGGCCATGGTTCTGAATGATGTGCATGAATAAATTGATGTACTGGATGTGTTTTGTGTAAGATTTAAAAACGTTTCCTTTCCAGTCCCAAGTTGTATGTTTGGTTGCTTTTGTCTAAAAAAATTAAATTATGAATTTTCCCATTGATGTTCAGGAGGACATTCTTGTAGCGAGGGGCTTTGAGAGGGGCCTGGAACCAGAGAAGATTATTGGTGCCACAGACTCATGTGGAGACCTGATGTTCCTCATGAAATGGTGAGAAGCGCTCATTGAGCCCAGAATAATGATGGGCCCTAAATCATTTACATGTTAAATGGAGAATGCTAATTGCTATTATGTCTGGGAATGGGCCAAGAGTGTGAACTTGCAGCTAATTCAGTTGAGCACCGTCAAGATGAAGTCATCAGTCACAGTATCGCTGCATTAGCATTTGGGTGTGCCCTTGATAGTGAGATACTTCTGACACATAATTACTTGTCTAGCATTCACTTGGTATACGTTTATCATTATGAAATTGATTCTTGGTTTTTGAGTAGGGCCTCCTAAGCCCTATAGCATATTTGACAGCATTTTCCACTGTTTACATATGTGTACGTATTCGTACGTACGCATCACTTGGATTTCTGAGTTTTCCATGGAGGCATGATTAATGTCAAGAGAAACTAGCAATCAATCAAGGCTTTTAATTTTTGATAGATTGACTGTCACTCAGGCTATAATTTCACAAATATTATTTTAAGTGGAATAAAACTACAAATTATTTTGTTTTGATGTATTATTATTGTTTCCTATTGACACAAACATGAGCATCTCCATGAAAACAATAAAATGCAGGTGATCCAAAATTTCTGAGCAGCAACGCTTCAAGCCAATGCAGCTGTCTTAAAAATCTTTTGCTAAGGGCACAGTGTTGCCTATGCAAAGAAATCATTATTTTAGTGGATGTCACTGTAATGTTACCTTGTGAATTATTCGGGTAATCACTGTGCCACCCGGGGGAGGGGAAATATGTCCTAGCTCAGTTAAGGCCCATTCACACCACTGCTACCCCATCAGACTTCCTGGCGTTTTGGTGTTGTTGACTTTCATGAATGTCTGTCTACACACCTCTGTTTCAATATGAATACTGTCCCAGCAGTTGGGCAAGGTGTGAGACCACAAATCCTTCAAACTCCAAACACTTTGATATACAGTAAAACATTGGAGACTTGGGTGACCATATGCTTGCCCATATTGAACCTTTACATGTTTCTGTTCTTGAATCTTGTTAACAGGAAGGACTCTGATGAGGCAGACCTGGTGCTTGCCAAAGAAGCCAATCACAAGTGCCCACAGATAGTCATCGCCTTCTATGAGGAGCGCCTCACCTGGCATGAGGACGGTGACAAAAAGGAAAAGAGTGGCGTGGAGGCGTGAGGAGTGGGGTACGACCACCGCACACCTCTCTAATGACAGTCACACATGCACCCTCATGTTACCCCCCCTCCACACGTCACTGGTTCTCAGCTCTGATATTTTATTTTTTTAAACAAAGAAGAGGGGAACTGTAAAAACAACAAGGCTTGCCAGGCGCTTGTCTATCGGCAAACACTTTTCAATTCTGCATCCAACTGAAAAACAGTCTTGAACGGTTATGGCATATTTGGATATAGGATGGATGGAATGTGATTTCTTTTATTATTTTTCACGCCTTTGTTAGTAGTTTTGCTCTTGTAAAATCCTTTTTACACTGTAATTGTGGTGGGAGCTTAAGTACTCTGGTTGGTCGTAGATTGTACCTTTTTTTTTTGTCTGTGGTTCTCAATCAAGCTTTGCATTCCTCCTTCACGGCCTGTGTGTTCATGATGAAACTGGTCAATGGCTCTCTGCTTAGCTAATTTGGCTAATCAAGGGCGTGGTGACTACACTGACTTATCTGGTGGGCTTTGTAATTGTGGATAGAGGATGTTCAGGGCAAAGAAGGATTGAGAACCCCTGGTCTATGAGAATGGAAAAGAACTGGAGGTTTGTGGCAACATTTTTACTTATTTTCAGTTTTGGATAAAGTGTAACTAAATGTGTAGGTTTTATCACAAGGTATGCTTTTTGGTCTGATTGGATTTCACTTTTCAACATCCACATGTCAACATCTACATGTCAAGTTTCTTTTTTTATTGATTGACCTACTGTTTGTAGCTTGTTAAATCGGAGAAAAATATATCCTTAGGTTGTCATGTTCAGTGAATGGCATACTTGTAAAACATACATTTGTATTCTTGTATTCAGTATTTCAAAAACAAAAATCCTGATATTTGTTCCTTGAGGCCTGCGTTTTGACCTGTGTCCTACTGCCCGCAGTGTTAAAGTGTGATCAAGAACCCCCCCCCTCTCCATGGCACTCATCATCAAAGCACAGTGTAGTGCCAGAACACTGACACACCCATAACCTGGTGGACTCTTTGACAATCCCCCAGCCCCTTTCCTTTCTCTACGAGTCTGGTCCCACATCCCCACCAAGTGGTGGAAGACTAGACAGGATTGTTGTTACTAAATCAGTGACTCTTACTAGTTTTAATTCAAATTTAATTCAGTTTGTTTTAATTCGTATGCCCTTTTATCTCTATTTTTTTCTCTCTTAAATGTCTATCCCTATCTTCTCTCCGGTCTATTGTTTTCTGTTATTCCTTTCAATCAGTGTGTTCCTATGAAGTGTTTTATCATCGTGAATGCTTGGTACCGTCACATTTTGTATGTCTTGTAGCATATTTCAGTAAACCTAATTTTCAACATTACGTAATGTATATGTACAGAATCAACATTTTCTGTTTCCTGTGAAATTAGTAAAAAAAAAGGTGGTTGTTTTTTTTTGTTTTTTTTTTGTTAATGCACAGACCAAATCCCCTATTACACCAGCAGGGGGCATTAATTCCAAATGTGTACAGGGGGAGTGTCAGGATGCTGAACTGTTCAGCATTCAGCTTTTACATTGGTAAACAATTGTAATGAGGCTAGCTTTGAGCTAACTATAAAATGAACCCTGAGCTATTGAGGAATATGGAGAGTTATTACTTAAGCAGTAGCTGCACTAATAATAATATTACACTAGTGATTAGTCTACTGTACTTTAAGATGTTAACCAGAAACACATGCCCATCCTGAAACAAATGTCCTGCTGGGACTTTTCCTCCTCCATTTGTAATGTGTAATGTTTGCCCGGAATAATTTATCCAAGCTCATTGGCTTGAAACATGAGCTGATACTAGAATTACTTCTTCAAAGCACTTCAATGATAGATATCCTAAGAAGATGCATAGTATTTTGTGGTAGCATTTAAGATATTACTGCTTGTAAACAGTATATGCGTAAAGAGGACTACTAGACCGCTTCACAAATATGGAAAAAGTGCTATGCAGGTCTATGCACAGTAATTCTTGGTGGTGTTCTGCTCCTGTCACTGTTGTCTGAGCCTGCATGCAGACACATGCCTTGCTGCTTGGCTAACTCCCCAGTAGTGGAATTTTCCCCAAGGAAGGGGAGAAACAAAGAAGAGAAGACGAGGAGCTGCAAATGGAATGCAAAGGTCGCCAGTAAATTTGCAGCTCTTGGGACGACGCTAAGCCCTGGCAGAGGCAGTGAGAGGACACATGCTTTATGAGCTGGGCCAGCACAGCAGGCAAACCCACGAAGCTGAGCACCTACACATATATACGTGTGTGTGTGGGAGTGTGTCTGGAGTTCCTTTGGGTTCCGTAGCCTGTATGTTTGTCAGGACAGGGTGACAAAACACCAAGTAGTCTTTGTGTTAGGAAAATCATTTGCAGCCACTTGAAATATTTACACACATAAATATTTATGGCCTTTTAATTCAGGAGAGAAAACGGTGGTAGAGAGTCTTGGATGCAGAATAGGCTGAAACTGCGTCCACTTCAGAGACAAATTCTTACACAAGCCTCCCCTAAATACTATATGAGCCCACTAGGATGCTAATGGCTCCCATATCTAAATTAGGCTGTAAGGCCCCATCCCAGTTTCATGCCCTATGTTTCAGATGGTCCATTCTCTTCAGTGGTAGTGCAGTAATGGGCATAATGGCCTTTTTCAAAGGGCTTTTGAATGGTTCAAAATAAATACTAACAGCATCAGAATGAGGAGAAACAGTGATTTAAGTGATATTAAATAAGCTATGGCTGTTGTTAGATGGGCTGGCTTGGCTTATCTATATTTCCTTTTGAGCATTGTTTAAATGCCACAGCCTACGGTGTATTGTTGCTGGCCATGACCCTTCATGACCTCCAGCAGGGTAATGCACCAAATAGTAAAGCTCATATCGTCTCAAACTTGAATGAAGCATGAATATGAACTCACTGTCCTCCAATGGCCTCCACAGTTACTAGATCTTAATCCAGTGGATCACCTTTGGAATGTGGTAAAACGGGAGATTTGCATCATACATCGTCAGCAACTGCGTGATGCTATTATGCTAATATGGATGAAAATCTCAGGAATCATGTCAAACACATCCTGTTAAAAGTATGGCATGAAGAATTAAGGCAAAAAGAGGATGTAACCTTTTCCTAACAAGGTGAACCTTAGAAAGTGGCTAGTGAGTGTGGATGCATTTACTGATTTGAAAACGGCCATTGTGTAATTTTGGAGGGTTCCAGGCAAGAAGCTCTTTCGGCTTTATCTTCTCCATCACTCGGGTGCCTTCTTTAGGTACCCTCTTGTCTGCATCAGCATCAGTGGTGCAGTATCATTTGCTTGAAATTCCTCTCTCCACTGCTGATATTGAAGGCACAGGCAGAGACAAAGCTTACCTCATTATGCACCCCTCCACACGCACACACACACCACCACTACCCACCTCCCCACGCCTGTGTTCTCATCTCCATCCGTGGTCGAACAAGAGAGTTATGGTGGCCATAAAAGGAAGATAATGCATTGTTAACTAATTCTGTCTGCTCAAAGCTGATATATCCCTGCTCTAAATCTTAGCGCCTCCAATAAAATGCCAATGCTAATGCTTGGCATATATGAACAGGTAGAATTTTTAAGCAGCCCAGTGTCAAATGCTAAAGGAGGGTGGGCCCTACCTGGGGACCGGGAGTGTGGTAGGTGTGTGTGTGTGTTTGTTTTTGCG
Source organism: Limnothrissa miodon (assembly GCA_017657215.1). Taxonomy (NCBI): domain Eukaryota; kingdom Metazoa; phylum Chordata; class Actinopteri; order Clupeiformes; family Clupeidae; genus Limnothrissa; species Limnothrissa miodon. The sequence goes on along the minus strand of JAGFZM010000083.1, from coordinate 287,462 downwards.
GGGCTTGAAAAACCTATGTAAGATTGTTCAGATAATGATGTGGAATGCATTTTCATGGTCAGACTCTGAATACAGCACTAGGTGGTCAATGAAAAGCTTGTAATCACTGCTGAGGCTTCTGAAGAATCGATGAACTCAGTTGAGGTTCCAGTCAGTCTTTCTCAAGGCACTTGATTAGAAACATGACTATAGGAACAGAAACAATGGATTCATTTGGTCCTTTTTCTAAACATAAAATTACAAGCTGTAATGAGACATATGGCAATTTTGTTAATAATCCATCCTTTGGGAATTCTCTCTGAATATTTTGATGTAAAAAAACTGACCATAAAATACATCATAAAATTAACCAATCCATTTGTAGGGCATGCTGAGATGGAAATAAATGGCATAGTTTGCATAATCTGTCGGGACATCTAGATATCGATCCCAACCTATATTTTAATTACCTAGTGCCATTTGTCTGCCATCTGTTAATGATGGCTGATTTATGCTGTTTCGTAATCCTGCTCTCATACTGTAATTAAACCATAAATTCATTAGTGGTTCTGCAAGCAAACGAAAAGATGAAAAGCATTATGCAAGCTGTTGGCCAATGCATTTCAATTAATATGCACATAGCAGTGCTCTTCTAGTTGTTTACTCCACATAAGTTCTTAGTGGCCTCGGTAATGGCATTTCGATTCTCTTAAAGCTTTGAAGCCATGACCTGTGAAAATAAAGAAGCACTACAATTATACTATCAGCACAGGCAAATTCCTCTGGAAGTTGCCTTTTATATCTAATGTTTTGAAAACATTTAGTGTATCCCTTCTTATTAATGTGGTATTTCTGTGATGCATTCTTTGAATAATAAATACTATATCCATATACATTTTACAATTTGTGGATATTTAACGTGCTGATATTTTATCAAGTGTGAGTGCACTTGCAGAGAGTACAATACTATTCATCGCAGCAACGTAAATGGCATGAAGTAACCAATTAGTCAGAGATGAAGATAGGGGTAAGTTGAGGTCCACCCACTTACAACTTAGTCAGGTCTCATTTGTGTTCATGGCCTGTCCTCTGAGCTGCTGACAGGCGGGTGGAAAGCAGTTGTGCTGGAGGGGCAGTAAGCACGTCGGTTCCACATGCCAGTGGGCTGAGAAGAGGCTCACACAGTAAAATTTCACATGCATGGGACTACTTCTCCCTCACTGAACAGGACCTGTTTTTGGTGGTTCAGGTGGTCTGTCCATGGTAAAATACAAGAAATTCATTCATGTCCATGATTTCGTAAGCCAAAATATTATTCCTCTTAATCACATTGACTAGAATTTGGAATGTTACTGGTTCCCATCGATTTTCATCTCAAGGTCTGGTCACATTCAATCGAGATGTACTGATGTTAAAAGCTTCTCTGGAGATGGACTATTCAGCATACAGAGGAGAAACTGAAAAAGAAAGGAGGGAACGTTCCACAGGGTCCAGTACTGGATGCTACATATGATGCTCCATGTGGAGTAGAGTTGGGTACAGAGATCTGCCAGTCCATTCCTGGTGCTCACCTCTGTAATCCCCCAGGTATCACCTCTCCATTAAGCCCATCTTCCTGTTCCAGCTCCAGGGAACCATCCAGTGTTTGCAGCTCCCCGGAGACTCCTTGTGTCCAGCTCTTTTACAGTTTATGATAGAGACTTATCGGCGCCCCTCTCTGTGCTGAATGCTGGCTTAAGTTTCCAGTGCTAATCCCACATTTTACATTTGGAGCAGTCACGTCCCACGGCTCACGAGCCCATGCTAACGGCCACCACCTTCAGTGGTGGCAAAATAGCCTGCAGATGGCAAAAGAAACCCTATGGCCGATGGAAGGTGCCAGAACTGTGTCTGAGCAGCTGTTTTATGCTTTGAATCAGAGACTGAACTCTTGCTCCAGCTGCAAAGTACATTTTCTGTGAGTGGATGAGAGAGAAAGAGAGAGAAAGTGGGGATCTCATAGCAACAATGAGTCGGACACATCTGTCCAATGCATCAAACCAATCCGCATTTAATGCTGCTTAATTCTTGAGTCTAAAGGACAGATGACTTATCGTGAATTTAGATGAACATGAGCTACAAGTATAGGATTTTAGGAAGTGGCAGTTAAATCTCTCTGGACTTTGGCATAGATAAAGATCTCTTTAATGCAAGCTATTGCTGCTTAGGTGATTGGTTTCCCTATAAAGATGGATTAGACAAAAATTGTTTTAGCTAAACTGCTAAACTAAGCGATAGCATTTGAACCTCTACTAAATGCCTGAGCAGGGCCAGAATCTAACAGAATTACTCCAGGCATTATTCGCAGATGTAAATCATGCCTGGGAATATGGTTTCCATGTCCTGGAGTGCCTTTGATATCTAATTCAGGCGAGGTGAGAAAAGCCGGCCTCAGTGGGGCGTCTGGCTCGCAGCAGCACACCTCGGGGCCCCGGGCCTAAGCATCTCCAGCCCTCGCCGGCCCGACTGCCTGCTCCTCAGAATGGAAATAAACATGGCTGCATCACAGGAACCCATCCCCGACATCCAGGAAACGTGAGAGGATCTGAAGAATCAGGGCTAGCAGATGGCCTCTTCACACACACTCGTTCCATTACTCCTCCCTTCAGTCTTTCTCTCTCTCTCTCTCTCCCTCTTTCTCTCTCTCTCTCTCTCTCTCTCTCTCTCTTTTTCTTTCTGTTCCTCACTCCTGTATGTCACTCTCACACACACACATACACACTCTTTTATTTGGGTTTTTAGTCTCTTTTGCACTTTCCCCCAATAGGCCCTTATATTTCTCAGCCAGGATGAGACTTCAGATGACATCTGGAATCTCAATGGACACAAGAGTAATAGAGTAAAAGTAATAGAGTCCATATAAAAGTTCTTGAGCTGGTACACTGTGCTACCATGCCTGACCCATGAGCATATAACATGTTCTCAGCTGGTTTGTTTTAGTCTGCAGTGGCAGAGTGTGTGTGGTGTAAAGGCGAGAGAGTGACTCACATGCTTACAATCCTCAGGCTCCAACATGACGCATGAAGGCTCCCAAGCTCCACAGAGTCCCCCCCTGACCCCATGCCAGATACACTTTCAACATATAGTAGTATGAAAACAGCTAGGGGTACATACGCACACACACACACAGGCCTCTCTGACATTTCCCCACTTTTCATTAATGAAGGAAAGCCGCTGAACATTTACAGCACAGAAAATATTCCAAGGTCCAATCCCGTGCCGCTTGGGCTGAGCTAAAGCTGACTGTGGGGTGTAGAGGAGCAGCACAAGGAAGACTGTAAATCCATCTGCGTTACTGTAATATATTCTGTTTTGTGCTGGGAGGAAATGCATACACAAAACGTGTGTCTGGACCGGGACTGTAGCATGAGCGTGTTACGGGGAGCTCCAAATGACTGCCTTTTAAGGGGAACTTCAAACTAAGTGAAAATGTATGTCAGATGTGTTGCCGTGGTGACAGAGAGGTCAGCCAGGCCCTGGCTCATCTGTTTCCTATAGGCACCATCCAAAGCCACGGCAGCCCAGCTAGGAGGGCTGGAGAGGGGGAAAGAGTGCCAGGAAACAACTCTGGAGGAGTGGACGGGAAGAGTACGTATGGGGAGGAGGGGGGGTGGTTGAGGTTCTGTTTCTGCCCCCCCTGGCTGCTCAGTCGGAGCTGCAGAGTTGCTGCCAACTCGGCTGCCTGTGAAGCATCCAGCACCTGCTGCGCTGCTTTCCCCCCGCATAAATCCAGGAGGGCCGCAGTGGGCTGCCTGTCCTCCTCACACAGCGGGGAACAGGAGGCGCACTTTCCAAGTGGCCAATCACATGGGCCGGTCTGCAGCCCACATTCATTTCACAGCACACCAGACAGGCCACAAGGATTAGCGTTAGCACACTGTAAACTAGCATGGGCCTAACACATGGAGGATTCCATAAGATCACTGAACTGTTCACTCAACTGTAAAGATCACATCGGCTCTTAACGGGCAAAACTATTGAAACTGGAGGTTAATAGTTAGGTGAAACTAGCAAACGACCCGCAGTTAACACCTAATCAAAAACAAGACAATGAATGTTGAAGATGGTTTTCATCTGTTAAAATAAAAGTATTTATGTCACTTTGTGCTGATGACATCAAGATGCATGACTATGTAAAAGGTATTCTTACAGTGACGGTTTCCTGTAAGATCTAAAGGTAAAATGAGTCTGAAACCCACAGAAGATGCCGTTCTCCTCAGTCTACTCTTATCTCTCTACCGCCCCCTGGCCACTTCTATGTCAACTGCAACCACACAAACCTCTTTCACAAATCATAAACGGGTCTCCTTGCTGTTTTGTCAGAAATAAAACATATATTTTTTCCAATGAGACAATTTCTTAAGTATGATGTCTGCTGGCATGAGTAGTGATGTGTAGAGAGGCTTGGCCCCAGAGCATTGCTGATCCATGACAACAGCCGCCACAGCAACAACAGCTGTACCAGCAACTGGAGGAAAGCCAGCGTTGGCTCTCCATGTAGTAATGGGCTCCCAGCAACCACTAATGGAGGATGAGTCGTCGAGTCTGCACCGTAGTAACTCATATCAGTAAACGCAGGCATCTTTTAAGATGTGTAAATTACCAACCCCTTTTAAACAGCTTGTTTTAATGCTTACATATGTTCTTACATCACTGTGTTTGTCTGCTTTATGATATTTCACTGAGATGTTTTTTCAAAGCTTGCAGTGACACACACACACACACATACACACACACACACACACACACACACACACACACACACAGCTGGGGCTGAGTATGTGTACAGGCTGCAGTCCCTGTATGCCCTGTGCTATTGCTGCTGCTGCTCTCTACAGCCCACTGGGGCTTCTGTTCCACTTTTATGGGCTGCTAGAGGAAGAGGTCATTGACCTGCACTGCCACTGGCGTCTGGCCCTCATTTGGATTCTGCAAAGGAAACACACAGCAATCAATACTCACTCTTCCAAAAAGGAGTAGCTCCGTCAAATTCTCAAACGAAAACATACTGTGAAATCCACAATGAAAAAGTTGGGAAATATCAAATTAAATTTCCAGTGAAATTGATTTATACAACAGTGAATTGGCCACTACTTGGCCACTTCCAAAAAGGAGTAGCTCTGTCAAATTCTCAAACAAAAACATACTGTGAAATCCACAATGAAAAAGTTGGCAAATATCAAATTAAATTTCCAGTAAAATTGATTTATACAAGAGTGAATTGGTCACTAATGAGTCGAATTTTTCAGAGCAACTTTCCCAGATGTTCCTGCCCTGAGGTGTATAATTCTTTCTATAGGAAGAAACTAAAATAAGGTAAATGGATGATTTGGATAATATTGCTGTAATCAATGCCATGATGCTAATTCCCATGTGTCCACATGGGGGCACTGAGGAGTTGTTTCTCAGAGAATGCTACATTGTTTACTTCCTTGACTGTGTTGAGGTTCACATGCAGGATTCCAGGCTGAGTGGCAAGGCCTGTAGCAGCACAGTCACTGCTGGAGGGTGTGGCCACCGGGAGTGTGTTGACATATCTTCAGTGCTTCTCCGCAATCCATTTATATGTGTCAAGATATCACCAGTTGATTGTGTAATGCCATACACTACTGTCATAACTCTTTAATGAGGACACACACACACACGCGCACACACACACACACACACACACACACACAAAGACAAAATGACGTGCTTAAGTTTGTGAGATACCGGTAACAGAATAGGTTGGGTTTTTTTCCCCCTTTGATATTTTCTTTGGCTGCAGCTCCAATTAAGGTCACCAGGGGGCATCACAGTGCTGCAGAATAAGGTGGAACCATTTTCCCTTTTTTTCTTCAGGCATGGCATCTTCAAAGAAATAGTGCACACTACTGCATTCTGAGAACGAATACAGGCCCACACTTCAGAGATATCAGAAACACATCATGTGACTGCACCAGTCCAAAGCTATCTCTATGTTTGTAAGCTGCTAACTGCATTAGTATTTTCACATCTGAGTCAATTGCAATGGAAAGAATCCTTTATAACTGATAAGCCTGCAGTTTCCAGTGTAAATATACACTATTAACCCAGGCATCATAGTAAACTACTAAAATAACAAACTGGCTCCACATACCACTGATGTGGAATGTAGGGTCACTAAACAAGAAGGAATTTGAAACTGAGTTAAGCTATTATATTCTGGAGAACACAAGAGGGGTTTTTGTTCATTAGACTTCCCTACTCTGTGCATTTTCAGGCCATGTTGTCTTAAAATAGCAAGTGGCAGCATTAAAGCCATCATTGATGTCCATGCCACACCTGGCAGCTGGCACTGGTGAAACTCAAGCCAGATGAGAGGGATGTGACCTCCCCATCCACACGGAACAGAGGCTGATGTGTGCCTTGCATCGCTGGCAACAGGGCACTTGGCGCAGAGCAATCAACGATTGAAAACATCTTCACCCAAGTCTGAGAGGTGAATGCTTTGAAACACTCTTATACTGTCAAAAATATGTCAAATAAATAGGTCTGAGAAGCCTGTCTGAGAAGAATGTCAGAAGGCTAAAACTTCCCACCTATATTTTTTCCCACTTATAGTGTCTAAAGTCAGATGTTTCTACATTGGAGTTTTTTTTTTTACAGTTCATGGCTAATAGATAGGACAGTATACAGTATGTGCTTGTATAGATATCAAAGACTAAAAATATTATTTGCATCACAATTGAAATAACATGTATTCCAACTCAGCTGACCAAATGCAAACAAGAATCTACCCACATTCTGTTGTTCACACTATTTGTGGCAGGTCTGGAAGAAAACTATTTATTTTAGGGTGTTTCACCTTGGCAATTTGTAAACAGGTCTAAGAATCAGAGTAATCACACACACCCTCTTGAACCAGCAGCTACATAACCAAGTGCTGATGAATGAAATGAGAAGTCTAAGATAAACTAATGAAACGATTTTTAGATCAAATTATGGACAACCTCAGACCATTGAAAGTGAAAATAGGGTCACAAGTAGCTGGAGACGATCAAAAACATCCAGAACAAAACTATCTTGCCCAATCTCAATGGAAAAGTGTTCAAAAGCAATATTGCCCAAATATGGGTGAAATCGATGTAAAAACATAATATTCCTTTTGTAAGTGCAGTACAATATGCAAAATCATAAGACTTTTAAATATAGTTTCTTATATTTAAGTTGAAGGAAATGTCCATAGGTTTATGGTGTTGATGCCATCAGTGCATCAGAAAAGGCACTCATTTACATTTACATTTACATTTATGCATTTAGCAGACGCTTTTATCCAAAGCGACTTACAAAACGAGGATAACAATCAAGCTACATAGCAGAAACCTTAAGGAGCATAGTGCTAGGGGATAGTGCTTCAGTTCATTTTAGTGCTAGGATAGAAGATGTTCTCTGAATAGCTGGGTCTTTAAGAGCTTTTTGAAGGCCTCCAGAGATGGCCCTGTTCTGATTGTTTTTGGTAGGTCATTCCACCAGCGTGGGACAACACATGAGAAGAGTCTGGATTGCCTTGGGCGAGGTGCCGGGACTGCCAGTCGACAGTCATTGGAGGACTGGAGTTGTCGGGGGGTAGCTTGAGCTTTTATGAGAGCGCTTAGATAAAAAGGGGCAGATCCTCTAAGCACTTTGTAAGTCAGCATCAGTGATTTGAATTTGATGCGAGCCGCCAGAGGCAACCAGTGGAGCTCGATTAGCAGAGGGGTGACATGCGTCCTCTTTGGCTGATTGAAGATGAGACGCGCCGCAGCATTTTGGATCATCTGAAGTGGCTTGACGGCACAGGCAGGAAGTCCTGCCAGAAGGGCATTGCAGTAGTCAAGGCGTGAGAGGACCATAGTTTAAACCAGCAATTGGGAGGCTTGTTGAGTTAGGTATGGCCTGATCTTTTTGATATTGAATAGTGCGAAGCGGCAGGCCCGGGCAACAGAAGCAACATGGTCATTGAAGGTTAGCTGGTCGTCAATCATAACACCTAGGTTCCTGGCTACCCGTGAGGGAGCAAGAGACAAGGAGCCAGAGTTGATGCAAATGTTGTGGTGAATAGTTGGTTTAGCTGGGAGGACCAGCAGCTCGGTTTTTGAGAGGTTCAGCTGGAGATGATGGTCTTGCATCCATGCAGAGATGTCAGAGAGGCAATCCGAGATTCGCGTTTGGATGGTTGGGTCATCGGGTGAGAATGACAGATAGAGCTGGGTATCATCGGCATAGCAGTGGTAAGAGAAGCCGTGCTGGCGGATGATTTGGCCCAAAGAAGTGGTATAGATGGAGAAAAGAAGGGGGCCCAACACAGATCCTTGGGGTACTCCAGTAGCAAGGTGGTGAGGCGCAGAGGTGTGTCCTAGCCAGGACACTTTGAACAGTCGCCCAGTGAGGTAGGATTCGAACCAGCAGTATGCATCACCCTTGATGCCCATGTTTGACAGTATAGACAATAGAATACTGTGGTTTACCGTATCAAATGCAGCTGACAGGTCAAACAGGATGAGTACAGATGACCTTGATTCCGCTCTGGCTTCTTTTAAGGCTTCAACCACAGATAGTAGAGCTGTTTCAGTGGAGTGGCCGCTCTTAAAGCCAGATTGGTTGTGGTCGAGTAGATTCTGTTGGCTCAAGAATTCAGTAATCTGTTTGAATACCGCCCTTTCAATAGTTTTAGCAAGGAATGGAAGGAGAGAGACCGGCCTGTAGTTTCCTACTTGGTCGGGAGCAAGAGAGGGTTTTTTGAGTAGAGGTGTTACCTGAGCATGCTTGAATGCAGAAGGGAAGATTCCTGTTGATAGTGAAGCGTTGATCACATGTGTGATAGCTGGTGTGATGGTTGGAGCAATGGATTGCAAGAGGTTGGTTGGAATCGGGTCCAGAGGGCACGTTGTAGGACGGCTGCAAGTGAGAAGTTTGGACACATCCATTTCGAAGGAAATGTCGCGGCAGGACTATTGCAATCGGAGGTGCTTCCGCTAGTATATGATCCAGTTGTAGCCTTTGCAGTTGGTTCAGAGAACTGCCTACTGATGGCAGCTACTTTGTCATTGAAGAAAGAAGCAAAAGAATCAGCTGTCAGATTGGTAGCAGGAGGTGGTGGTGGGGGGTTGAGTAAAGTTTTGAAGGTTGAGAATAGTCTCCTGGTTTCCGTGGCGTTTTGAATTTTGTCATTATAGAAAGCCTTCTTTGCAGCAGTGATATCAGATGAGAAGGAAGAGAGCAGTGCCTGGAACCTGTTTAAGTCAGAAGGATTTCTTGATTTGCGCCATTGCCTTTCAGCAGCTCTGAGGTTTGTACGCTGTTGACGGATGGAATCATCAAGCCAAGGATGCGGTTGGGAGGGCCGAGCCGGTTTGGTGGATAGGGGACATAGCCTATCAAGACACATCCTTAGGGTAGAGCACAGAGACTCAGTGGCATCATTGACCTCAAGTGAGGAGAATATACATGCTGGTGGAAGAGCAGAGGCAGCAAGAGAAGCAAAGTGAGAGGGAGAGAGATTGCGGAGATTGCGGCGGAACGATACCAGAGGAGGGACGGTCCGAGATACTACAGGGAGGCGTAAGCTGAACTGAATGAAAAAGTGGTCCGAGAGGTGCAGAGGTGTTATAGTCAGGGATTCCGTAGAGCAGTTGCGGACAAGTACAAGATCCAGTACCTTGCCTGCTTTGTGAGTTGGAGGACTATGAACCAGCTGTAGATCAAAGGAATGGATGAGTGAGAGGAAGTCAGAAGAGCTTGGGTTGTCCAGATGTAGATTCATATCGCCAAAGACAAGCAAGGGGCAGTCGTGCTCAGGAATGGATGAGAGTAGTGTATCAAACTCGTCTAAGAAGTCTCCTAGTTGGCCAGGAGGGCGATACAAGACAACCAGGTAAATTTTGACAGGTGCTGTCACCAGTGTGGCATGGTATTCAAAGGAGTTGTATGTAGCTGTGGGTATCAGTTGATTGTATTCCCAGTTGTTGGAGATGAGCAGGCCCGTCCCACCGCCCCGTCTGGCTGGACGAGAGGTGTGGGAGAAAGTGTGGTTGACAGAAAGTGCGGCTGGGGTTTGTGGGAGGAATTTTGAATTGTCTTAATGAAATGTTTAGAGAACTGC
>JAGFZM010000083.1:257713-266919 GCA_017657215.1 Limnothrissa miodon | reverse complement strand
GCGGTGGCTAAATGACCCGCCATAAAGCATCTGCAGCCGTTCCATAGTACTTCAGCCTGCCTGAGGGGAGGGGTTGGCCCGACGTGGGACCACAGCCATCTCAGCCCTGCCAGCATTGCTGCTTAAACTTTAAACACTTTAATTTGTAACAAGGGGGGCAAGTTTCCTCCGACATGCATTATAGAATCAAGAGCATGACGATATCTGTGCAAAGTTGAGCAAAGTGCAATTACAGTCACCGGGAGTGCCAAAATATGATTGACAGATGGTCTAGGTGTTTGGGTGTAATTGTAATGTTTAAGCTACTAAACCTGATACTTCCATTGTAGGCTGTGACAGAATAATTGTTCGTCTTTGTGGGGCGCTCTCAGAGTAGGGTTAGAATCAGCCTCTAGAGGGCAATATAGTTAACTATGACAACTTTGTTGTTGTGTGTGTGCGTGAGTGTGTGTGTGTGCATCTGACTGTGTGTGAGTGTAGGCCTGGCTTTATGGTCATGTCTCTATGTGCTTTAGAGCTTATATAAGCCTTATACATCATTCCCACAGTTTAGTACAGTGTAGCCATTTCATATGTGGTTTACTGTAATATGTTTATACATGCATTACCAGCACGTACGCAAACTAAGAGAAGGTTCATTCTAGAATGGGCCTTCAATGCATTTCTATAACTCCATGTTTTCCTCCTTTTCTTTCTTCAATAAAAGCATGATATCAGACCCAAAGTTGATTGACACAAGTGGGCAAGCAAGTGGGCTGCGGAGCAAGATGGGGCGTGATCGCCTGGCAGAGCCTTCTGTGTGATCAGTGACTGAGAGAGAGAGAGAGAGAGAGAGAGAGAGAGAGAGAGACGCCATGCTTCCCAGGTGGGTCCGTGGAGGCTTTGACGGATGAGCTTGGTGACAGGAGGATGCAACAACCTGCAATCCAGCGAGCCCACAAGATTTGTCAATGTCCACAGAATTCCCTGTACTGTTGATGACACACATCCATGCATGCACACACATACTCTTTTAATTGCTCACACACACGACCTGTTCAGACAACAGCTTCCCGCTTTCATCAGACAAATTCCTGCAGATAATTCTGGGCATGTTATACATAAAGTCATAATTTTCTGGATAGACCTTCTGTTATGCCTTACCTTGATTTAGCTCTCTCTACAATTATCTCTATCTCTCATTCTCTCCCTCTGTTCTGTACACACACACACACACACACACACACACACAGTGGATTTATTTAGCACATGAACAATCGGTGATGTATTCAAAGCATGGAGACTATGTGTGAAGTTACCTTCATAGCTTGGATGCCAAGCGCAGGTGTTTTTTCAGCTGAAACTTCCTTCTTAGTAATAGCCCCAGGAGAGCTCTTCTCACTCTGGAGCTCTGGGATAGGTTACAGCACTGTACGCTGCTCTCATGCCACCCGTATCATTAATAATGGAGAATGACAGCCAAGGCAACAGTGCATTTAAGCAGCGAGCTCCAATTTTGACCACAAGGTGGAGCACTCATTTACAGCAAAGGAGCTGGTTTGAATTCGCGCCTGTGTGTCCGGGGACCAATGAAATGGAAGGAAATGAGAGGGAAGCCAAGATGCGTTTGCTCCATACAGGTCATATTAATGAAGGGGCCCTCGGCAGAACACAAGCAGTCAAACGAAAGCCGAGTACAGGCGTCAGTCAGGCTGCCTGAGAAAAAAAAAGGATGGATGAAAAAAGAAATGCTGGGGACAAAATTGCAGTCACTGGTGAAAAGTCTCTGCTCTAATTGTCAGGAGACGGATTTATGGGCTGTGATGTTGGTAAAATACGAGGTAGCATTTCCTGACCTGAGAGCAGTTAGGCATGTGGAGGGGCACAGGGGGACAGCAGAGGAGAGGGGCTGAGCAGCAGCGGCAGGGCCACTAGGGGCAGCAGTGCCTCTCATGTTGCACAGAACATGGATCTATTAAGATCTAAGGATCCCCCCCCCCCCCCGACACACACAGACACACACACTCCCCTGTCTAGAGCTGTGTTTTATTCAAAGATGAGTTTTATACCATTTATATCACTTCACTTTTGAGGGTTTTCACTCTGCATGCGTCACAGCCTTCGACTTTACTCAGATCGGCAGGCTTGCAGCCCTGTTTCCCGTCTGGGCAGCCTGTGGAATGCAGTGTGATTTATGCTCCCTGTATGAAGGGAGTACACACATGCAGACACGTCTGCAAAACACACACCCTGCTCACTCCTCTCTTGTCCTCTCCACTGGAAGGGCTGAGCGCTGGAGGATATGAACAGCCGTGAAATATGCCCTCATTTCCATACAGCCAGCCAGGCACACATGCATACATCTACTCCCATTCTCCTCCACCGGAGACCTCCAGCCTCCAATGAGCGCATCCCAGAATGCAACACTACATATTGTCTGGTGTCATTACTGTTTACAGACGTATGTGCTGATCAGTCAGCTGAAAACACATGCACACGCACACCCAGCCACACACACACACACACATACACACACACACACAATAGCTGGCAGGTGATCGTGTCCCAAACACATCCACACATGTATTAGACGCACAGATGGAGGATGGAGGGTTGGTTCGCATGCATCCGTGGCCAGCCGAGAGCGGTGGCTTGTTGTTGTCATGTTGTCTGTGCGCCGTGGCTTGTGGAGCTGTCGGCAGCGCTGATCGATGGCCCCTTACAGCTTCCCCCGGATTATCAGTTGAGTTCAACGGGAGGGGAAGGTGATTCATCAGCAGGAAAAGAGGGGGAACGAGAGAGCAAGAGAGAGAGAGTGAGAGTGAGAGTGAGAGAAGAGCAAAAGAGAGAGAGGGAGTGAAGAGTGAGTAAAAAAGAGAATGAGATGGACAGAGTGAGCATTAGATTCATCTCTAAACACATAGTGGCAGTAAGTAGGGAGGGGAAGTGTGTGTGAGTGCGTGTGTGTGTATATGTGTGTGTGTGTGTGTGTGTGGTGGGGTGGGGGTGTGGGGGGGGGTGTAGTCAGATTCAGATAGATACTCTGCTGGAGTCCGCAGTGGCAAAAACACCCTGTCTAGAGAGACAACCTTAGTTTGACCCCCACCCCTTTCCCCCTCCACACACACACACACTCTCACACACACGCACACACACACACACGGTATGCAGAATTCCCCACTGTGCTATGAGCCAGTGCATATATGGGTTTTCCTGACCCCCTCCAGCACAGCCACGGGTCATCCGTTAGCCTGCGAGGACTCCTCTCCATAAACACTTCCACAGGTTTGCCCAGCGATTGTCCCCGTAGCCCCATTCACCTCCTACATCCACAACACAACACTGGAGATGGCATCACAAGGAGAAATATCCAGAGACTACCTCTGGCCTCGGGTCACATTTCATAATGTCACTGGGCATCACTCACACAATACTTCTTCAGCTCCTCAGGGACAAAAACAGTTTGGTAGTTTTTCTACTAATCTCTGTGTTCTGGTCCATTTCCATATATGTACTGCATGTTTTGATTGATATTTCAGGCTTTTGTTGATTATTTCATGATTTGAATTCTGATTGCAAGAGACAACTTCTGTATGCTGTGGCCTTGTCTCAATAGTCTCTAACAATACAACAAATATGTTTCTTTGGCAATAGCTTGAAAGCAGATATAGCAACATCACTTGAAAACCCATTCCTCCTAAATCCAACTTAACAAATAGCTTGGAGTTACACACTTTATTACAAGAGTTCTTTGTGGATGTGTATACTAATTGATGATGTGATGACAAGTTTAGATCCTTACAGCTCACTTGTGTTGAGTTATGGTGACATCTATTGGGCCATATTTATAGCCTACTATAATTATGCGGGCCATTCCACTGGAGCTTTTCAGGGATGTGTGGGTTTAAACGTTAGCTTAACATTTTACTTGTGTAATTTAGTGGCACTTAGCGACACAAAAACCTCAAACTTGTGTTGCTGTGGAGATTGGCACGGCCCTGGCCCCGGTGTCTCTCTTTGACAGAGGGCTGAGATCATCCAGGAGAGTGACTCACCTGCTCTGACATTTTCCAGCCTGCACGGTGGAAAGACATGCACAAAGACACACACACACAAACACACAGACACACACACACAGACACACACACTGGCTTATTTCCACATAAACCCAATGACATGCTTCCCCAAACCAACTGAGAGCAATCAGTCAGTGTGAATGTGTTTATGTGTGTAAAATGTAATGTGTGTGTGTATGTGCACGTCCATGTACATGAGCATGTGGGGCCTGTTGTATGTACCGTATGTATGAATGAATAAATGTGTGTGTGTGTGTGTACTGTCTGTGCCAGTGTGTCTGTTGGGGCATGTGGGAACTGTTGTATGTGCTGTGTATATGAATGTATGTATGCATGTGTGTGTGTTTGTGTGTGTGTGTATCTGTGCACGGATTCAGAACAAACACAATGACACAAAACCCTTTTTGAAGCTGTTTATTTCCCCCACTTTCCCCCCTCCCGTCAACCCTCTGAGTAAACACGTGTCCTCACTGCCCGCCCTCCTTGCATCTCTCTCCTTCACAATCTTCACAATCTCTCTATCTCCCCCTTTCTCTTCCTCCCCCTTTCTCACTCTCTCTTTTGATGGATGGATGACTCCTGTATTTCCAATCTGCTGTAGCTCCCTGATGTAGTTAGGGAGATGTGATGCTCCTCTCTGCTCTCCTTTCACACAGCCCCCCCCCCCCCTTCATTCTGCTTCACCTGGAGGGTGTGTGTGTGTGTGTGTGTGTGTGTGTGTGTGTGTAAAGATGAGCATGTGTGTGCATGCGTGTGCATGTGAGAGTGGGTGGGGGGCATGGGGTGACGTGAAGGACACGACATCTGGAAAACAAGCAAATGGAAACCAGTGTAGCGGCTCCGCTCGAATACTGTGAGCACGTGCTACAAAACCAACAACCACACCGATGGCCTGTGACAGCAGCTGTTCACTGCCTGCGACCACCATATATACTGTATGTCCAAACACACACACACACAGTGACATTGACGTGCACACATCGTGCCACGTGACGTACACACATCATGTCACAAAAACATACCATTGCTCCGACACAGCTACATACTGTATATACATCTACACACACACACACACACACACAGCCCACAACTACACCCACTATTTCCTATCTGGTATGCAAAACTCACACACATAAATTCCCACCCCCCCTCAGATACATATGTGACATGAGACTACACATGGCCGACACACATGCAATCATTCACACATGCAAACATAAACACACACTTGCACACATACACACACCTCAAGAGGGACAGAGATAGACCAAAAAGAGACAGAGAAATACGAAGTACATACGAAGATACATACACACATTTCTCTGTTTATATCTCCATGCCAGATTTACTGCGGCTTTGGAGGGAACCTCCCAAATAGTCCTAAATTATGAGCCGTCTGTGTGTGCGATTCACATCCACATAGAGCAGACTGTTAGCTGAAATGAGGCCAGCTGTCCAATAGAGGATGCTGTTTGACTCAACTCTATTGGCAGCGTAGTGTTCCTGTGTTTGTGTGTGTGTGTGTGTATGTGTGTGTGCAATCGTTCTAATGACCTCCGTGGAGACTGAGAGGGACTTTGACATTCATGCATCAATGGATTTGTGTTGTCCTATAAGGAGTGTGTTTCCCTTGAAGGAAGGGACATATGAATGGGTGTGAACACATACTGCTTTGCCATATACAATAGAAAACTGAACAACATCTTTATTACGTTCCATTCTGTCGTCTGATTCTGGTGTACTGTGTTTGACAAAGCTACAGCAAAGAATGTTTTTCTCCTCAAGGTGATTGGATACTTGATTAAGCATTCATCTATAGGGTCTGACTTATTGAAATACAAATGTTCAGAGGTCACTTCACTTCACTGGCCATGTCATGTCACTGTTTGTAAACACACAACAAAACTAGCTACACACATCTGACTGCAAAGGAATACAGTGAGCAAAGGAAAGTATTTGATCAAATAGCCTTTGCTGTCTCCTCCACCAGTTCCCCTCACTGCTAAGAAGGAAGGAAAAGCGCTTGAGTGGGGAGGAAAAGGCAGTCGATCGCTTTTTGAAAGTCTCTCCATTGATAGTAATTAAATTTGGACTCATCCTCTTATTTTTCCCCTCATCTCTTCTCCCCATCTGTGTGTGCCGACGCTCTCTTTCTCATTCTGTGCCACTGCTATCCCTCACTGTCACTCCACCGCTCCAAGCCATCGACCTCTGCTCCAAGCACCGGTTCACCAGCAGGTCAGCAGAGGGGAGGGGAGGGGTGGTGAGAGGAGAGGAGAGGAGGGGGCGGGGAGTGGGGGGTGGTCTAGGAGGAGAGAAAGCAAACCCAGCTCTGTTATTGGGGGTGCCAGCTTCTTTCCCTTTCCTCGGATACAGCTGCTGCTACCATGGCAACTGCACTTGCAGACTTTTCTGCCTTCTGCTTTGCAGTGTGAGATTGCTGTGTGAGATAGGAAGCGCCAGCAGTAATGGCCCCCTGTAATGCCAAGCCCCCCCCCCCCCCCCCCGGAGCCCCCCAGCCTCAGACTAGCCCGCTCCACATGCTACTGTAGATGTGCTACTGTCGCCGCACAGCCAAGTGGCCATTGGGGATGTAAAGTCAGGAAAACAACCAATGTGCGCAATCAAAATGCTTAAGCAAAATGTAATCATCTTTGTTATCGCCATAGGAATGCATGGCTCCACAAGGAATGCATTTAGAGCAAACAGTGCAGCAGCTTGCCAAGTGCGTGAATGTCCTGTGGCATATGTATGTATATTTCCATCCATGCCCATGGAATGCTTCATGCATCAAATATGATTCATGATATGAAGCTGTCATTTTCCGTTGAGATTGATGGAGAGACACACTTGTGTTCGGAGGTCAAATGAAGGGGAGAGTGAGAGAGAGAGAGAGAGAGAGAGAGAGAGAGGTGGATAAAGAGAGAGATGGGAAGAGAAGAGAGAGAAATAGCCACAAGATCTGCGAACTGTCTCCAGGTGTTGCAGTACCGAACAGACTTGTTTAGCCCTGAGAGCCTCGGGGGCAGACACAAGGTTCAAACCAGGAGGCGTTATCACCTCCAAAGAAACAGTTGCTCGCCATTAATTTTAAGTCACGAGTTGCCCACCCCACCCTTGCCCTCACTCCCTCTCCCACCCCCCGTCACCTCACCTCCTCCATCTGACTCACCCCTGTCCAGATTCTCTCTGCAAACAACTATGATCGATGGGGTTATCAGTGTCTCAAAAGCAAAGCTTCTGTCAGAGGCACTTTGAAGTTGAACAAGCTGACGCTCGTGCGTCGCACTTTGATGGGCTTGCGGAGGCCCAGATGAATCGCTGCACTAGAGTTCACAGCCTATCCAACACAAGCAGCCCATTAAGGCAGTGGCCTGCCTGAGTCCCTCTGCCTGGGTCTCTTTCCTTTGATAAGGGACGGATTTAACCCTAGTCTGCCCCAGGCAAACAGACACATCACGTGGTCTATGCAATGTCTTTATTTAAAACTTCACCCTTTTATATGGAACCAGATTCATTTATTTTACCCTCGTGGGTGATGTGGCTTTTCTAAACACCACACAAATAAGAGACATGAACTCCTGGTGTTTGAGCCATTTCTACCAATAGGTGGTGCTGTGTCCACAATCCACACGGCTAACTGGTGTTGTGTGTCATGATTGAAGACAGAGGCAATGACCAGCCATGCTGTTTTGTAGCATCATCATTCTAATGGAAAATACTGTAAGAGTGGGGGACTAACCAAGTAAAAGACAAAAGAACCCAGAAATGGAGAGAACACATTGTTCACTAGTGAAGCATAATAATCATATAATCATAAGCATATAATAATCATATAATCATAAAAAGGACAGTCTATACTACAAATAGACTCAGATTTTTTTAATTCACAAAAAGTATAATTGCTTCAATAGCATTACCCTCCAGACTGCCTACATTTGTTAGACTAAGTATTGCATAAAGATAAGACTGACAATTGAATTAGCATTCATTGGAAATACACGGTGCTGTAAAAACACACAAGCGCGCGCACACACACACACACACAGTTTTTGTGTCGACCCAGGCACAGAGAGGTGACCTAAGCCGTTTCTCTTTTGTTGGCACCGAGTTCCTCCGATGCCCTTGGAAGTTTGCGCATAAACGGGTCATTAGCATGTTTTTAATCAGAGGGAGTAAAGAGGCCGACACGCACAAGCGAGCCGAGCCCATTTGTGCTCGCAGGTTGCCAGGGGAGAGGTCTACTGGAAGTGCTTTTCAGAGACACTGGAGTTCACATGGATATGAAGTGTGTGTGTGTGTGTGTGGGGGGGGGGGGTACTATTGCTAAATGGGCAGTGGCCTCGGCTGGAGTGTCCTTCACAGAGGCACGTCTCTCTCTCTCTCTCTCGCTCTCTCTCTCTCTCAGTCTGTGTGCCCTCGGGCTGGGCCAGCTAGTTCTCAGGGCGTGGCTACAAATGACTCAGTGGTCAAGTGCTTGTTAAAATGGCTTTTGGACAGCAGCTGGAGTTGCACAGGCAGCTGGCAGGGTGAGGTTGGGGTGGGGGTGGTGGGAAGTTGATTGTAAGGGCATGGCTTCAGAAAACATTTTAATAATCAATGTTTAAGAGGCCCAAAAGTATTTTCTAGGCACAACATGTTTGCCTGTTAAGAAAAAAAAAACTAAATTCATGTTTGTGTGACAAAGCTTAGGTATGGACCAAATGAAAGATCAAAGTGGGGTGACTGGGTAAAGACAGGGGGAAAGCAGACAAACAGGTGGTTGAGTCACGGGACTTGGCCCTCAGCCCTGAAGCTTTGCTGCTCTAGCGTGTGAAGCGGCTCCACAGCCAAGAGTTAAGCATTAGGCATCCCTCATTTACTGCTGCGTGCAATGAGCTCACACTCAAGCTGCGTGTGTGCAAAGGGCTGCAGGGAGAGAGCAAGAGTCAAGAAGGGAAGCAAAGGGAATAATTATGGGTCAGTCGTTGGAACAGAGAGTAGGACTGTTGGAATCAGTGACCTCTGGATTTTCTCTCATTTGGAGCCCAGTCCACAGGATCCAGTCACCTGTCATGGTTCAGCATTGAACCATGCTATTTGTCCCATTTGCCTCATTCTTAACGACTGCACAAGGACGAGGACCAACAAATATATGACGCACCGTACACA
>JAGFZM010000083.1:151505-252776 GCA_017657215.1 Limnothrissa miodon | reverse complement strand
GTTCTCTCTCTGTTCCCCATCCACTCTCTAACAACATGCCCCATGCCCAGCTCCTACTCAACTATAGCTCCATTCCATTTTATTGCTCCCCACTGCTCTCCACTAATGCCATTTGAACAAAAGTTAAAAGGTCATTTGACAAGTTTGGATTTGAAGTGTCAGAGATTATGTTGCACAAATACTGCACTGTTCCTTATTGTGTGCATTCGTCATACATTTCTTTGTTCAACATACAGGAATGCCTGTCAATAATTGCCAGGTGGCTTTATTGTTTCTGTAGTATTTATTTCAGAGAGTCATGACACTCTAGAGTCTGGAAAGTTCAGTTAAGGGATAAATAGACAGAGCGTTGCTTTTCTTTTTGAAATGGTCCATTTGCACCATGAAGCCTGTTCCTGTACAGGTTATACTATTGACAAAAATGGCAAACACACATCAGATTATTTACTATTTACTATCATGGAGATCAGTTGATGCTGTTTTTAATTTGAAGTTGTAGGTCTTGCTTTACTCTGTAGTTTAGGCTCCTGTGAAGCCCTGTTTTTACTACAACTCAGCTGATTGACAGAGACAAATGTGTGTAGCTAAGGAGAGCTAAAAATAAAACAGATTCAGGTAATTGAACATGTGAAGGGCTCAAGACAATCAAACTAGAGAAGCAGTGAACATCAGTGAACGGCGATAACCCAAATGGACCAAATGGGCTCCGAAACCGACGGCGGCACCAACGGGTTAAGTCATTACAGCTTCAAAGGGTCCTCGAGCTCGGACGATCTGTCATTGCCGGCGGGCAAGCACTCAACCCCTCCACGAGGCCTGCTATCTCCCCCAAACACCTGCGGGCGGATGAGTGCACGCTCGTCATCCTCTCCTCTCTGCCTCCGTCTGTTTCCCTCTTGCCTTCTGATGGAGAGTGAAGGGCCGGCCCACCACATCAATCTGCCCCCTCCTCACCACTCGCATACTTTATATTTATGTACACAGGAACAAGGAGTGGGGGTGGAGCGAAAATATAAAACGGCAAAGCACTGTTGGGCTTTATTGACTAAGCATTAAGCAGACATTATCAGCTGATGGGGAAGTTATTTATGAGGCGTGAGGCCAAGGCGGCAAAGCCTGAGTTATGTGAGAACCAAGCTTGGGATGAAGGCTGCTCATACCACCGAGAGCTGATATGGCGGAGAGCTATCGTCCTCCCAGTCACACACAAACATACACACCCACCCACACACAAACATACACATGCAGCCGTCTCGGAGCTTGGTGTACATAGATGTTTATTCTCCCCTGTGGCGTTCATGTTTAGTCCAGTGTGAGCTGTCCCTGCTGGGCTGATAACTGCCAGGCTCAAACTCCCCTCCATCCCCCTACAAACAGGAGCAGGACCTAAGCTAATGGATTGGGTGAGGGCCTCCTAAATGATTTGCTGTTGTTGTTGTTGTTGTTGTTGTTGTTGATGTTGATATAGCGAAGGACAACTTACAAACACATGGTTCAGAAGCTGAGGAGCCGTGTCTATGAATTATTCATCAAGGAATAACCTGACACATTTGTCATTCATCAACATCAGCGCATGTTTGCTTCTGCTGGCGTCTCCTTTTAAAAGGCCCATGAGTAATAGTAGGTAGTTAAGAAGCTGATGAGCAATCCCAGTGACTTTAAGCAGAAAAAATCTGCTCTAAACGATTTCTAAATTTATAAATAACATCCAGCATCAAGAGCTGTCCAGTGTTGTGTTTAAAGAGCGGCTTGCTAGTGCTCAATCCCTAAGCTTTTTGGACAAGTGGTGTAATGTAAGGCACACTTAAATCTTGAAATTGTTCACAATATTTAGATATCTAGTTATTCTTGGAAGCAGGGGAGGGTTTGCTCTGGTAAGTGATTAAGTGAGAGGAGAGAGCAGTGCTCAGGCGACAGGGCCCTCAGCTTGGATGAGAACAGCTCCCAGCTCACTGCAGCTGTGTGCTTCCATACCCTGCCCAGCGCGCGCTTCCAATTTATCATCGCCTCATGCACTGGCCGTTTACATCCCCATTTCCTGTATTTGCAATAAAAATGAAATACAATCTGAGCACAGGATGGTGAATAAAACAAACGGAGGAAATCCCGGAAATCCTTTGATGCTCTAATGCAGCTGTAGTGGCACTAAATCAGGAGGAGGCAATTACTATCCAAAAATCACTGTGACCTTGCCAGAAAAACAATGGGCATCCCTAGCCTCTCTTTCTTTCTCTGTTTCTCTCTGTATGTCTACTAATCTCTTTCTGTCTGTCTCTTTCTCTCTCTGTTTAAAAAATCAGGGAACAGACATGCACCTTACTGTCACCTCCACGTGCCAGTGCTGGCCTCTCTTGCTAACACACACAGCTCCATGCAGACACCGGTGTCACCCACCCATAGCCATCTTTCTCCACAGTAAACCAGGTCAACAAACAAAAAGCAATTATGTTGGGCAGCTGCCGCCAGGGAGCAGGTAATTACAGAGCAGTGTGGACAGCTTCATTCTAAACAGGTACTAAAAGCCTCATTAATCATCTTCATCCTGACGCCACAGCCTGGTCATGTGACACACTGGGCCTCACCAGTGGAGGAGTGGAGGCTGTTTGACGATGCAATGGTGTGTGTGTGTGTAAGTTGGGGGTTGCTGATGGTGGGAGGAGGGAGCCTGTCTTGACAGCACTGCTTCGGCCCTGCTGCCATTGGCTGGAAGGACAAGGTCCTTGCTGAGGTCAGCCACTGAGATGCTCTGACCTGCCAGTGACCTTGTATCACTTGACCTCTGAGGGCCTGGAGGGTAGAGCCTGATAGCACTTGAGAGGCTGGCATGAGAGAGAGAGAGAGAGAGAGAGAGAGAGAGAAAGAGAGAGAGAGGAGGACTACATTGAGCGGGAGAAAGGGGAACGAGGGAGGGGGAAGATGAATGATATGGGGAGCAGCAGAAAAAGAATGTGGCAAATAGATGGATAAATAGGAAAGAAAGAGGTGAGATGGAGGCACGGGCGGGGTGATTGAGCACCTGGGTTCCTAAATAGACGGCAGAAATAACCAGTCCAGCGCCATTTTATCTCCACCCACAGGAAATATATAATTGAAGAAGAAATTGCATCTGAGCAAATTGAAGTTCTTCCTCTGTTCTTGTTTTCTACCTGAATGTCATCAAATCCTCTACTATCCACACTCTTTACAGTTTATTTACAAGGGGAGGAACAAGTGAGACAAGAGTTCATAATTAACTGACATTTTACTCGACCTAAATATTTATGTTTTCAATAACACATTGACACATTTTTCACATCATTACGTTGTGACATGACGCAAACTAAGAAAAGAAACTGTAATTCCCTGCCTTGTGGTGATTGAGTTGTAGTCGTGGGTGCAGCTGCCATCTTGGTAGAGTTCATGAACCAGCCCTCCTTTTATCCAGAGGACTTGATTGAGTGATGGGGTACAACAGCACTGAAAGACAGACAGACAGCACCCTCTGCTCCCAAAACCACCCACCCACCACTTGTGCTGTCCTCTCGGTGGCCCCTCCCCTCCTCCTCTCCCTGCGCCCCAGTGCAACCCTCTCCATATGTCTGAGAGCCTGTCACTATGGCAACCTCACCCAGGGCAATGGGGTAGGGGGTGACTTTGTGCAGATAAATAAGCACCACAGACCCTACATACTCCCATTTGCTCTCCAAATTGTAAATGTGGGGGATCAAATGGACAGAGAGTCTGAAGCCTCTGTTTTACACTTCTGTGGCGCAGAGATCTTTTGATGAATCCATATTCTACATAAATGATCAACTAAACAAAACATACATCATGTGTGCATTTGTATATTGTTCATCCAGTCTGTGGGTTTTATTCATGTATCCAGTTAGTTCCTCTTTTACTGTAAACCAAATGGGGGCTGCATCATCAGCACAGTCCTGCACTTGGCTCTTCCCAGTGTTTGCGTTTGTGCTGTTCTGCAACATTTCAAAGGGCAATCCAGAGCCTGAGAACACTGATGGAAACTAGAGGTCAGAGCTTCAGGTAGGGAGATGAAGGCCATCTTTATTTACACAAGCCCTGCTGTGGTCAGTAGGAGCCACCGGGCCTACTCTACCTTCCTCTCATGGCACCACTAGGAGCTCAAAGCTCTCCCACTCTCTCAAATAGACACACACACAAACACACACACACACACACACACACACACACAAATACATGCTTGCAGATACATGCAGACACACACACACAAATACATGCTTGCACACACACACACACACACACACACAGACTCCCATTCATAATAAGGCTACTCTCTAGAGCCAAATTTGAATGGGGGAAGTGAATACAACCTTGACATAGTTTCACCTCGGTGAGCATCCCCCCTATTCACACACTAACCCTCCATCTCTCTCCCTCTCCCCTTGCCTCTTTCTCTCTTCCTCTTTGACACTCAGATCCCCCTCTCTCCTTCTCTTTTTCCCTTTCTTCCTTCCCCCTCCCCCTATTTTTCAGAGCACATTTCCTCTTCTATGCAGCCAGAAGTGCTGAGGGCTGCTGTTTGCTTTGTACACAGAAATTCGCTGAGGCTGTAAGCTGTCCCCAAACATCTGCTCTCACGAGTCATAAAGGAGAACAGGACCAAGGGCCCTCGCTCTTCCTTTCTTTCATACCGTCTTTCTTGGAGTGTGTGTGTGTGTGTGTGTGTGTGAGTGTATCCTTCAGTGTGTGTTTTGTGTGGATCTTTGTCTACCTGCTACCCTTTTGAACACTGGGTTGTCAGGCAAACAAATGGGGATCAATTCCTCATTGCGCTCCCAACATTGAAAGTCTTCTTAGTGTTTGGAGTGAGAGAGTGTGAATAGGAATAAGCCTAGAGAGAGAGAGAAGACGAATGGGGAAATCTGTATTATTAACGTGTACGCTACTAAAAAAACCTTTTGCTGTCTTTTCCTCCTCTACAGCTGGATTAGGTTTCCTATCCAGGTTCTCTGGGGAAAATATTATGCATATTACATTTAATCTAACTTAGTATATACTTAGCAGCCAGTCAGTGGCCACAAAAAAGATTTTTTTATTCTGCGGGACTCTTGGGAAGATACTATTTAAGAGGCATCCATCAGGGCGGATCATTATTGGTATTAATCGTTGTTACTTCTCTAATTGGTTCTTTCCCCCACAGTGCTGCTGCAACAGGAAGCACATTTGTGAGTAATTCTGTGCTGGTCGGTCTGCAAAGTGGACGGATGGCTTAATAAGATTGTATACTGAGAGCTAAGAAAATGACATGTAGCTAAAGCAAGCTGCTCTCCAACCTTCATTCCCTGGCTACAGTAGGTTATTTTGTGAAGGTGGCAAATGGCATAACCACGGCCTGACATTCTATTTTATTCCCTGAAATTTTGGTCTATATGCTGTAATTTTCTTTTTTTACAGCACTTATTGGCCTCAAACAACGGGGATATTAATTAAATCTTCTTTGGGCTTCTGGCAATAACTTGAATTGCCTTTTGCCTTACAAATACACATCCCAATAAAGGTTTAACTCACACACACACACACAAAGAAATTACTCACTACTAATATTCTACATAGCCAGTTAAGTGTCAGACTGACAAATTTAACACCCTCTTTCTTTTATCAACACCCACAAGTGTCTCCATGCAATATTGACATACCCATTGGGATCCTGCATCATCCACACTGGGAGTTAATGGCCAGAGTGTGAACATGCTGCAAAGCTGTCACTCTCAAATGGCTGGTGAGCATCTTCCAGGAAGACGCTGGAATACTCACATCCATCACAGATAGAATGCCACATGGGGCGACCTACTGAAATGACACGCTAAACAGACAGAGGAGTGCTGTATTTGTTAACCGAGGAGCTCAGATCACACAATGTGATCCAATCCAGTCGAATCTACAGTGAAAAAACATTACCAAAAACTGTCAGTGTCAATGATGTTTGCTAGCCTGGTAATGAAACCCCTTATTCTACAACTCATTTTTTTCCCAAAGGGTCTGACTCATTTGGTAACGAGAAACGATTGCTTGTTGTGTTTAAGTTAAAAAAATTAAGATAAGCCCTTGATTGAGACCCTGCCTTAACGAACTAGCTCCATCTGTTCACACACTAGATCCAATAAAAATGCCTCCTGATTGAGCTCAATGGGATCAAATCCAGACTAGCATACAGAGAGATAATCAAGCCGGTGTGGAGGAAGGCATGGCCGTTTGTAGACTGTGAGCCTTAAATTGCTCTTGCCTATTTGTCTCGTTATAAAAAATATCTTTTGCATTTATTTGTACTCAGTGTCCTACACTGATCAAGTCTTTGGACTGGTTTCCCTGAGATGGCCTAGATATTGTCCTTTCTACCACCATTGATAAATGTGTCAATAGTGGTAAATGAAAATTAATGAGCATTCTTTTAGAAAAACTACCTTTATCATGATGCAGTATGAAACAGAAGTTCACTGTGGTGGATTGATAACATGCTATTTCTAAGCTCATACCAGGTCAGCATTTTGCTTATGCTACAAATTAAAATGGCACGATAGTGCATCAAACAAACACTAATTCAGACATGCTTTAAGAAGGAAGTAAACTTAATGGCGGACGTACTGAGAAGTGAGGTTGAGTAGGTTGAATATGATGAGTAAGGGTAGAAATCCATCAGGTTCTCCGTTGTAGAGACCACTAATACCGTCAGGAAAATTAATGTTGAGTATGCATAACCAAAGATTATTGCCGGCTTTTACCCCCCCTGCCATAACAGACTGTTTTTTTCTGCTGTAATTAAAACCTTTACGTACGGAAATAGTAGCCTAGGCGCTTCTACGGACACCATGGTCTTTTCTGTTACATTGAATGCGTATTGTTGCAATGTATTTGTTAGTGCAATCGTGGTGGCCATTTTAAAAGCTGTCCGGCGTTGCACATGCTTTATATAAGGCCTCTATTTATTACGCCTACTGCAAATGCAACATTGCATTTGACGTACATCATAATAATTCCCTAGCTTTCTTTTCAATTTTCAAAACAAATGCAAACTTTTTTAAACGGAGGTAGAAGGTAGGCAGTATGTGTTTAGCTAAATGTACTGGTGATATAGCAAATTAGAATAGTATTAGCCTATCTTAGACAGACCAGAAAACAACCTAACATTTCCAAAGTCTCTTAACTTTATAATAAAAAACACATGTTACATGGAACGAGAAGCGCTTTCATTTGTGTCAGTTCTGTGGTGCTTTGTGTGGGGTGACAGAAGCCTCGACTTCGTGAGAGCTGCAGATTTTTAAAAATGCATCTTTCTTCTCGTTAGCCAGTGACCCGGTCACTGCTGTCCCCGGGCAAAGCAGAGGTCAAGAGGTGAGAGGTGAACTGCGGAGTACTGGCATACATTAACATGCTTAGACACAAGGGAACTTCCTTAACATAGACTACCGTAAGGAGCATTGATACTGTCATCACTTGTAACGATGGAGGTGAGAAACCATGCACTCCACACATTTTGATACTTTTTTTGCAGCTTGAAAGACCTATTAATACATTTTTGTTATTTTGATTGTAGGCTACAAATGCAAGTCCTCTTAATAAAGTTAAATATCTGTAGGGTATTTAAGCCGTAATGGCCTGCGACGAATAAAAAAAACTATTCTTATTTTATAGCCTTTAGGCCTACAGGCTATTTATAACTGTATTTATGTAAAGGGATTTGAAATGTAGAAATTAGGTTGTTTTGAAAATGTAGTTCATATTTCCTGTGTTATAATTTATTTCTGCAAACCTAATCAATTTAGATCAATATCTTAAACCCCGTTGTCAATAAATCTATACTGTCTGAATGATATAAATCCTAAGTTGTCAGGATATTAATCTAGTAATTATTGCGAAGTCGAACTGAAGATTTAAAAGATTAGGCATCATTTTTAGGGCAAGACTGAGATCAAACCCCAGCAAAGCAGATAGATCTGAGTTCTATGTCAATAATAAAAAATAGGCCCAATGGTCACAAATATTGTCAAATTGTGACCGACTTTAAATAGACATTACAAAGGAGTTTTTTTTTTTTTTTTTTTTTTTTACCGGTGCATTAGTTATAGGTATAGCCTATCCAAAAGTTGCCTATATTTAGCCCACATAGCTACAGGCACACAAACTCGGTTGTTTTCCAAAAGTAGGGCGCTTCGCTTTAATGAGAAGTTAGTGTAAGGTTCACGTCAATATACTCGGTTACGACACGGTGTACAACGAAAACAATTTGCAAACGAGATGACCTTGTTAAACTCTTTATTTGATAGAACCACTACAAGTCATTTTCAGAAAAAAATAAACTAATCGCATTCCCAGATGTCTTGTCTTGCCTACCCGGTATATTTCAGAAAACAAAGTTTGATTTGCCATATATTCCCAGGGCTAGGCGCTTTCTCATTAACGGGTTGCATATTTCCATACATGAATATCAGGGGGGTAAGTGTCCCTCAAGCTTCTTTGTCCCAAAATATAGGCTATTCCAATTAATGACAATGAATTGGCTTATTCTGAACAGCAACAGAAACTCCTAAAACAATAAATAAAAAATAATTACATAATATCTATAAATAACAGTTAAAGTGCATCTGCAATAAATATCTAAGTATTTCCGTGTCTATTTCCAAAACTAGACTACATCAGAGGGTTACAAACGGTAACTCCATTGCCGAGTTCCCCTTCATTTTAAAACGACAGGTGATGTTGCCTCTGAAGGCTCCGACTCGGGGTGAATGGGGGGTGCACCTTGCTAATGCGTTTGGAGAGCTGTTCTTTCAGGACCAGATGTATGCCCAGGCCCGGTAACAATGCCTTCTCGCTGCAGTTTCTTCTGCTTCATGCGTCTGTTCTGAAACCAAATTTTCACCTGAGTCTCACTCAACTGGAGGATGCTGGCGATCTCCACCCGACGGGCCCGTGTCAGGTATTTGTTGAAGTGGAACTCTTTCTCTAGCTCAGTGAGCTGTTTGGTGCTGAAGTTAGTTCTCGGTATTCCGTTGGCTGACAGGCTGTTCTCGCTTTGGTAACAACCGCTTGATATTTGATGCTCCGTTGAAAAATAACTGTCCCCACAAGACATCTGCATTTTGGCTGAAATAACAATATTCCACATTAGTAACGGTCAACTTTTAATAGAAGTCAGATTGTGACTTACGGTCAACTTTTAATAGAAGTCAGATTGTGAATAGGTCACAACCTGACAAGTGACTTGAAAGTCAGAAAATTGAAGTTGCCATCGTTGAAGAATGACATCGTTTTTTTATTCTTTATTTTTGAAAAAATCCATAGGTATCCCTTAACCAATCTGTTTTTTAGCAGCATCTGCTCTAAGCACAACTGCAGTTAGATATAGTGAACAGTCTGGAGAAGGCAGTTTGTAGATTAATATGATTTAACAAAGTATTATATTCTATAAATTAATTTGTCATGGTAGTTAACTCTGTCAACCAAGTACAAACTACTGTAAGTCAATTCGTGATTTGCCCTTTTCCACACTGAAAGAACTTGAACCCCTCAAACCGGTGGCCCATCACACACACATGGTCATATGACACTGTAAATGGAGTATGTCTTCTGAAAGAAAATCCCTATTTAGATTTAGGGCATCCTTTAAAATAATAATATGACATTAATGAGGTACAGCTTACAGCTTCTTGTTGATTAATACTGTATCGATACAGGCTGGGAGATACAGGCTGGGCTACTTCTAGACTAAACCCAGGGATAACCACGCAGCACTCAAATACTTAAAAGTGTTTTATTGTGATGCAGTTGGTCAAAGATTGTGCTGTAGATGGTCAGAGAGTGCTCTTCTAGCCTACCACAAACCTGCCAAAACGTTTAAAACTGATTCATTTCGCTTGGTATGGAGGAGGAGAACAGTGTATGAGTGACAGAGAAAAAGTGTATTAAACATGCTTTCAAATGTTTTGCACAAGCAGGGCCATTTAGATATAAGAATATGAAACCTCCATAGCCTCCAGCATACTAACTATTATGCCTATGTTGTACTGTTAAATATTTGATGCTGTCTCAATATACCATTTCCCTTTTGCATCCATTAATGATGACATCATTAACATAGCTGAAGGCTTGTTCCACTCAAACCTGAGTCAATTTTGCCACCACCAAGCCTTCAAACCCAAAACTAATTTAGAGATTTTGTTATTCAAGACAGATGCTGACCTATTTATGTTCCAAAAACCACTGAACACATTTTAGTTTTCTTCAAATATCCATAGACTTGCTTTATATAAACAGAGATGCATTCCAGGAATGAGTCCCCTCTTCCTGCCAGTGAGACAAAAACCCTGTGTCCACATTTGGGGGTATTTTAAAGAGATCTGCAGAAAAGTTTTATCAAGTAATCAAGAAATTTGCTTCTGAAATGGAGGGGAGGGTGGGGGGTTGGGGTATGGCCACACTTTTCCTGCTGATAAATGAGCTCTAAGATAATAGACCCAGCGTTGGCCAAAGGCATAAAGGAATCAAGCTAAATATTTGAGGAATGATTCGTGCACTTGGACAGGGCCAGCACAAGCCCGCTAGGGCAACAACGAGGCCTGTTAAGCCGAGTCGACTGCGAGTGGAGAAAAAGGGGGATCGATACACATTGCCTCAGTCGGGCATCCAGCCCACTGTAATTCAGGTGCTGTCAGGTCCTAATTGAAGAATGACATACTGGGAATATATACACTGTGCCAAAAGATCAAGTTACAGGGGAACATGTGCAGAGCCTTTCTGCATGCCTGAATATGAGGCACATACACTTTGATAAATAACATCCTGAGCTACTGTCTCAGTGTACTTATCACATGGAGTGCAATGGATTAGCACCAGAGCATTGTTGCCTTTAGGCTATATTCAACTTCTCACCAGAATCTACTCTCCACATGCTACCTGCCACTCGTTCATGGGTGGGCTCACAAGTTATGTCGTTAAATAGCAATATTGGATAGTGTGGTGTTTTGCAACACGGTTTATATGCACAAATTTTGTCCTCTGTTAGATTTGGATTATTGGCATGGCACTGTCATCAGTGCAGGTCTGAAATCTACTGAGAAAAAAATATCATAATGGGCAATGCTAAGTCCTGAATCAAAATAAAATAAACAAGCAGTAAACTGTTTTCACATCAACAATGCACAAAAAAAAATGTTTTGGGCATTTGACGTTCTAAATGTAAATATATCTTCATATCTATCTTGTCTGTTAGTAATGAGATTTTATATTGGGGAAGGTCGGGGAGATTTGCAATACTCACCCTGTAGGGGAGCTGGTTCCCCTTTTTCACAATCTCACATTCTGATATAAATGTTTAGTCTACCCTACATGAGCCGTCTGGGTATTTTTGTCGCTATTAGGCTATTCAATGCGCTTTAGTAAATTAGGACAGGCCAAGACAGGCAATGAGTTGTCTATTAGCTTGAATCGAACTGGTATTTTTAACTATATAGATGAACGTTGTACCTCTAGGTTATTTTGTTCATCATAAGTCATAGTGAAAACTAAAAAGATCGACTTACATCTTAACTCGTAGAATCGTTTCATTCAAAACATCTGAGCGCATGAACTATGTTGAACTAACATCACTCGACAGGCAGAAGTTAGCAAAAGTTTTCAACTCACCTATATTAGATTGATTTCTCTTAATCCTCATCCACTCAAATGTTTTACCGCCACAACTGGAGTCAGAAGTCGCCTCTGTGAAGTTTTGAGGTTTGTTGCCCTTTACAGCAAGGTGTAATCTTGGACAGTTATTAAGTATTTCACTGCAGGCGTTCATTGGCCCCGACTCGATAATTACCTCGGGTAAAGTCCTTGATGTGTCTGAGAGAGAATAGCCAACATTGAATGCACAGAATAACGAAGGAAGAGGTGGATGCTGCGGACGGATAGGTGTCACGGAAAAGCCGTCATTTTGGAGGGAGTGCTTGGAGTTCGCATAGTTGGATGCATGTGGAAGACTGAACATATCACTTGCATTGTCGGAGAAAGTTGAGTAACAAAACTGTGAACAGTGTCTCTCAACTTCCTTGACTCCCTTGATGTCTTTGAAAACTTGTGGATTACTCCTTGAGTTTAAATCTTCATGTTCGCCCTTCGCCAAACGGTGACATGCGAAATGCGTACCTTTTGCTTCGTTGTGAACTGTTTCTGCTAAAGAATTCATAATCGGCTTTCCTCTAAATTCTCCTTAATTCTTCCTCGACTCAGAGTATGGCCTCACGGGCATCGTGCGCGTAGAGATTATGGATTGAGGTTTAACCCTGTATAAGGACATGGCTCACAGAAAGATTCGATCTGAGATTGATGGGGATGACGTGCCCTCTCTGTCTTGGCCAATAGGTGGACATCCCTCTCAACCAAAACAGAGAGGGCACGACACCGATGAACGGCCACTATAAGCATTTCAAATGCAACCTTTACGTTCTCACACAGGACACTAAGGTTTTAGTTTACTACTTGTATGTTGATAGGTGCCTTATGTAGGCCTATATTGCAAATGTCTTAATGTCCATCGTGTCTCTACAGAATTGCCACTGAATGTAGCCTATTCTAGATGCTCTTGTTTATCTAGAGAGCTAACACCTTCCGAAGGCAAATTTCCTGCATATAAGTATACTTGGCCAATAAAACCTAATTCTGATTCTCTCTTTTGAGTATGAATGCTATGTAGATAACATGTAAGAATATAACCAACAGCGTGACATTCAGCACTATGGTGACTGAAATGTTGATGTCTGACATTCAGTCTTGGTCACTGTGGTGGTAAGATAAACATGCTGTGATAAGTCTCGTGGTGCTGGACTTATTTTCCATAAGTCAAAATGTAGGCTAGTGGCCAAGATTGGGCAACTTTCACATTACACACTTCGAAGTAAATTTACTCGACACGACTTGACTCTAAAAGTGTTAGAATAGGCTTATTTAATCATTGGCCGAAGTAGTTTTTATTTATCTTTATTTCCATTTTTTTTTTCACTTTTGTGAATTTAGCTGGTAGCTACGTGCATTTTTAAAATTCAGTTGCAACATGATTTATTTTGTTTTCTTTCCAAACGCATTACTTTGTTTCCTTTTTAAACGCGTCGCACGGGCCGAAGTGTCAGTTGATGCGTGATGCTACCATTAGAGGCAGCAGTCTATCAGTCGTGTATTGCAGTTTTTTAAGGTTCCTTACTCGTGGTTGTCTAACTACGCCAACCACTTACAACATGCAAGCGGGAGGGATAGTATAAACGGGCTGAGGGCACTGTAACCTATGACTGTAACCGATATCCCTGAAGGATGTGTGCTGTCTGGCATAGACTTTTTTTATTTTACACTAAAGAACCACGGCGGTTTCCGCATTAATACGAGTAACGGATTATCAGAGTAATTTTTACATGACTTTTGAGTCCCTAGGCTAATGTGGGTTGGAAAGAAAGTGCTTTTAATATGTGTTATTTTATTTATTTTAGGCCTACGCTACAGTATGTTTAATAGCCTATCCTTTACCGGAGGTCGGAGCACAGCTGTTGTGTCAGGGTTCACAGACAGGTCAGAATAAACAGTTGTCTACAGGCAAAACAGAAAAGTTGTGTTGTCCATAGGCTAGTATAATTTCCCTGGTAAACTATCCTAACAATAAATTAAGTTTTTATAAATTGTTTTATTTGCTAAGTGCAAGTATAACATTTAAAGCAAGCTCAATAATTTATGTCTAACAACTCAAAAAGCGTTGATGTATTCTGTATTGATATCCACCCATAATTACTATCATTAACCCAATAATGAACACAAAGCAGGTCTTTTGATATTAAAGGGTTAGGTTTAGGTCCATGAATGAATGGACTATAGTAGCCCACCTTGTTCACTATTGTTCTGTTGCAGTTTTTATCACTCTCCTGCAATATTTGCACCTGCCAAATTCCTTAAGCAAGTTATGCTCTTAGTAAGATTTTTGTAAAAGTGTCTGCTAAATGCATAGCCTAAATGTAATATAAATGTAATAAAAATGATTGGATATTAAAATGGTCTTTCTGGCTAAGTGGCGCCATCTTTGGCAACCATGTTGAACTACAATTGTTTTATGCTTTTTCACATTACCTGTAGGCCTTGATCTAATTTGTCCATGTTCAACGGCTTTTTCTTTGTTTTAATTTTTATATGAAGGAAGGCATAGCCATGATAGTTAGCTCTCCTAAATCATCAAAGTCAAGGCAATTTTTTACCATATGTCCATAAGTCCAAATCTTGCCATTGTATGTCCATATCAACACGTGTCATATTTAAGGAAAATAAATCCAAGACACATATGAACTGAATTATGCTATGTCTGAATTTGATGTTGGTTTCCTGTAACTACAACCGTTGAACACACACACACACACACACACACACACACACACACACACACACACAATTTACCATACAAAATGAAAATCTTTTAACCTAACCTGGTTTTATAAGTGATGATATGGAAATGTGGGAATAAAGCACTTTTCTGTGTAATTTTGACGTCTTGAAATCCCAACATTTGGGTTTATTTGGTGCTTTGCAGTATAGTATTAATTATTATTATTGCAATAATATAAAATCTTCCCAAACAAGATTGTTAACAGAAATAGCTGAATGTTTTGGAGGAATTCCTTTGCCGCCATGCCAATAAAGGGTTTTACTATAGCTCTGAAGTGATTAAAAAACAATTGCACATAATCAACAACATATCAGGGTGTTCTTACAAGCTCAGAAATATGGCCCCAGCTGTGGGAAGTTAATAGGATTCTACAGGCTAGCGATGTGCTGACTGACTGAGAGCAATATATCCCTTCCCTGGGTGCATTTGCATGGTGCACTGATCCATCTTCATGTCAGCGGCGGGGTTACCCAGGGTTCACACGCTCACTTGTTTCTCTCCTCGCCGCTCAATAAATAAATCTCTGCAGCTTTCTGTTTACCACCGGAATATAAATTTGTTTGCAGTCGATGGCAGACCTGTGTGAAGGCATTAGAAATTGTATTTCTGTAATGGCTTTCATCCAGGGGAAAGGGGGGAGGCAGAGGGGTGGGGAATGAAGGAGGAGGGGAGAATTAGAAGTGCAGGAGGTAGAGGTAACGGTGTGAAAAAAACAGGTGTGTCTCCTCACCTGTGCCTAGTATGCTAATGCACTAGGATTATCTGAAGTAATCAGAAACAGCCTTTGGCCAGATTTAAAGTAAATTAAAACTAAATTTAAATGTTGACCCCCTCCGTTCCTTCCTTCTCTCTCTTGCTCATGCCATCTACCTGTGAGTGCTGCAGTATTTATGAGCTTCCCTGAGGTATCATGAGTTTCCTGTTTCCCGTTCGAATGCTTTGAAGTCTGCTGTTGAGCAGACGTACAGCTGCTAGTTCATGCTGCACGGCAGTTGCCAGCATTTACACAGAGATTGTGTCCCTGGCTAAAGGGCTTGTTGGGAGCTGGCAACGCTGGCAACGCTATGCATATTTGCCAGGACAGATGAGATGGGAAATGGTTTGGGCCCATGTTCAGAATGAACAGATCAGATGACCATTTCACCCCAACCCCACTACTCTCTCTCTCTCTCTCTCTCTCTCTCTCTCTCTCTCTCTCTCTCTCTCTCTCTCAGGCCTGTTTTGATCACCATCCAATGCAAAGGCAGCCAGATGCTGTTAACACATTGGAAGCAGTGGGAAATGTATAACCATCATGCCCACTGCTCTCATTGTGCTGCTCTGCCTCTCAACAGGCTGGTGGCCCTTCCCTCGCTGTCAGCACCTGACTCTGATACACCTCTCATTCCCCTGGCTGTACAGTTGGCCTACAGTACGTAAAGTGTGGTTTAACACAGGGGGTTTAAGGTGTTATCATGGTTTGTGTTGACCCTTGGCCTCAGTGACAGGGATGTGAAATGATGTCTCTGGTGATGACACACGGCCCTTGTTTAACCCGCAAAGGTTGTCCGGACTAATTATTCCTCATCTTCAGAGGACTGATGCCATGGCTGGGAGTGACT
The DNA here is from genome assembly GCA_017657215.1 of Limnothrissa miodon. Lineage (NCBI taxonomy): Eukaryota > Metazoa > Chordata > Actinopteri > Clupeiformes > Clupeidae > Limnothrissa > Limnothrissa miodon. Next base: position 236,762 of record JAGFZM010000083.1, on the reverse strand, counting down.
GCCGCACTGACAGATGACTGTCACAGGCAGCCTGAAAGGTCAGCGGCACTAATGCAGTGCAGGGCCTGTCGCTGATGATGGCTTGAGGCCAGGCAATCTATGTACTTGCGCCCGGTGTGCACTTCATCAAAAGGAGAGCACACATACGTCAGCCGGAGATGCTACTGGCCTGCAGAGTGTCAGAGAAAGTGGGGGGAGTGGAGCTGAGAAGATAACTTGCCTGGGCTGAAGTACCTTCAAGATAACATGAGGACTCTTATAAAAGCTGATAATAGTTGGGACAGACAGTGGCTAAAGGGCTTTATGTCTAGGAAAGACAACTTGTTCGCCACACACTAAACCAGCCTCTCATGACCTTTAGGTTTAACTGGCTTCTCATGCCCAGTAGGGAGGAGTGCAGAGAGCTGATGAGAGCTGTTTGATTTGGCATGGAATAGGAAGCTGAGGCAAATAGTTTGTTAAGAATACATGCTCACCGCGCTCACAGTAGGCCTGTGTCTGTTCCCCCCCAATCTGTCCACTGGCATTACTGGGCCTTACTGCTCTTATGCGTGCCAGCACTCCAGCAGTTAGCAGCAGTCAGGGAAGGCACAGCAGGCTTCTTCCCAAACAGAGTGCCGATGAGCCATCAGTCATATTGGCACAAGTGGTTGCATATGCCACCCTGTTTCTGGCGGCTTCCTTACTGTGGGGAAATTAGCAGGGTTAAGGAATGCTTCAGGAAGGAGCGCTTGTGTCATCGCAGTGCCATATGCCTTTTGATCTATGTGCACCTCTGAGAAGTGCTGGGAAAACAGTTCATTTAGTTTTTTTTCTACATTGTGAAATGGAGAGCACTGGAATGAAATTGGATGTGTGTGAAAGTCTTTGTTTATTTGTCTTCTGAACACATCTTTACTTATTCCAATATTATATTGCCATAGAACATTGTGTTTTGAAGTGTATATCTAAGCGCCCAGAGTTTAACAGTATGTTTGGCATTCTCTACAACATCCAATTTCTTTGCCTTTCCTTATTTTTGTCCACAAGTCACCATTCACCTTTAAGTTGTTTGTATTCAGATGCCATTGATCTTGATAATGCAGCACTTTAGTGGGATGGTAACAGTAGCACATGATGCAGGAAGTCAAATTCATCAGATGGATGAGCCCTCAAAGGTGACTTATTATTCGCCCACCTGACTGATGCTCATGTTCGGTTCTGCACGACTGCACTGACAAATAAATACAACCCATAAAGGTGACACTAGAAAATAATACTTAACAATCCACAGGAGAAGCCCATAGCCATGGCTCCACAGAGAAGAACTGAGCTATCTTTGATCACTGCATATGTCCTTTGTGTGTGTGTGTGTGTGTGTGTGTGTGTGTGTGTCTAAAGAGAGAGATATTGACATTAGTAATAAAGCCAAAAGGTCAACAACTAAGTATCATACACTTTAGTTTCTTTGAATGAAAAAAGAACTTTTCACTGTTTTCACTGTATATCAAACAACAATGCAGAATGTAATAAAATTGTTAAAACTACTTGAATCAAAATAGGCCATGTCCAGAGTAATTCTGAATTTATTTTTAAACACAAAAATTTGAGTTAGAGGCATTTCTGGACGAGGAACACATTTCTGATATATTTGGACCATCTGTTTTTCTAATCGATTTGTACTCAAATTGATTAAATCTAATTTCCGAATCTTTAACCAGATTTTGGGATTCTTAACTTAATCTGTATAAATGGTGTGTGTCCCTCTGATCATGTGCTACTGGTGTGGAGTGAGCAGGAAGAGTGGATACTGATACTGTGCTCTGCTGTCCACTCATGCCCTAGACAATATGACATATGACAATACATTTAAAGAAGATAACAGACTACTCTAGTTAGGACCCATTTAAAACACCTATGCAGGAGGCCTGGTCAGGTAGCCGAGCACACACAGACCTTGTGGGGTGAGTGGAATTGGAACACATCCTCAGATGCTCAGAGGATTGCTTAATTGCACCCTTGACCTTGTATGCAAGAAAGAATAGGTCTTTGTCCATTAACTAGGACAGTGACTTCGATGTCATTGTAATGCAGTCTGGGGGCTCTGTGTAACAAAACTCTCATACGCATGGCTCCATTTTACACAGAACGTAATATCATGTCAGCATTTGTAAACAACATATTATTACACACAAACAATGACCACTGTGAATGTTTACAAGGAATTGTCAGAGAATTAGCATGAAGAAGATAGCAATCTGAACTCAATGAAAGGCTTGCATATCAGATCAGATAGATTCAACTAATAATCGGATTAAAGTGTACATGCTAACATGCTCTCTTTCTGTCAGACAGCTCCATTACAGTTTATTTTATTTTAATTCTCTTGCAAAAAAAATATTGTATAGTTTATTACTGGTGTATAATGTTTATAGGAGCCTTATGTATATTTATTGTATTGATGCCCATCAGGTGTCTGCAGTACTAGCACTGAATGTATACTGATAGACAGTATATGCAAGTATACTTGGCCAATAAAACCTGATCTTGATCCCTGAATCTTCCTCCATAGCATGGCTTGGAGGAGCAGGGATCATGCTGTTTGCTCTCTGTGGTTTTCAACCTCTAAAAATAGGGAGCTTTATTGTGTGAGTGGCCAGCGCAGCCTGAGTTTGGCTAATGCTGCCTAAAGTGGCCATAAATCAAGGCTGGCCAGCCAGCACACACAAGAATGTAAAGAATCCAATTCAAACAGCATCTACTCTCCCAAGTCTGACCGTAGTTTTTAAGCACCATCACTATGAAATCCCTATTACACCTAACTGCTTTTAAATGAACCTCAATCTCATATGTCTTCTTCAAAGTCACTTTTTTAAAATTACAATTTTGTTGCCCCAGACAAAACTCACAGCTTGCATTCAGGTCTGTGTCTACCACAGGCTTGTTTAGGTTCTTAAGGAAGATACCCTTTCTTCATTTTATATTTGCAAAAATTTACTGTTCAGGTCATTACATTTTTAAGGGGATAGATGCAAGGCAGTGGCTACACTTGTATGAATTCCACCTTCTTTTCGTGCTAAGGAAATATAAAGACCTGGGTCATGTACCGTAGACACTTCATATGCACACCCCAGCAATGATTCCCACGCCTTTGCACCTCACCGAACCAGTTACATTAAGGAACACATTCCCAGTTTTTGGTTTAATGAGCAATATGAAAAGGCTCCTGCTTAATGAAAAAAACCCTCTTTAATATCTAGCAGGAGGAACTCAAGGGTAGATGCATTTCTAATGGTGGCGCAGAGAGGCCACCGGGAGGCCAGCTCCTGCTTTGCATAAAGAACACAGCCATGCTGTGATGGATGATGATTCGCTTGTACTACAGAGCTGCAGCCGGGCGGCCCTTTCACGGGCAGAGAATACAGCAGCCATGCAGCAGAAAAAAAGGGGAACAGAGCGTTAATTACAGCTACAAACTCCACGTTACTATTCAACTTTTAGGGTCAGGGTCTGCAAATTTGGCTCAGCTCATGATCCTATTGGTATGTTTATATAGGATGCCCAGACATTGTTGTGATATTCACATTACCTTTCAGTCACATGCTTTTAGTCATGGTCATTGACTGGAATACATTGTGTTATTAATCTTTCATTAGAAAAAATCTACTCAATTCGGGTTAATTTGAACAATATAGTCTTGGAGTCTTGATTTCAGCATTTTGCAGCAAAGCAGTAGTTTTTTTTCTAGCAAGCTTTATTGGTTAAAAGACTACCCGTATACTTTCAGTTTACCAATTAATTGGTTTTATCGAAAAGGCCATGCCACAGACTTTGCTTAATTGATGCTCCTGGTGTTATTCAACCCCTGATCATTTATAGTAAATAATCCATAGCAATTTGTTTTTTACTAGCTTAAGAGCATCAATCATTCTATTGTCCAATGATTCCAGGCATCATTATTGAGCTCTTTGGAATGACATTAATTAATCAGATAATTTGAAAATGAAAATAAATTTGCAACTTCTTAATGGGGAAAATGTCTATCCTCTAGCTTGTATATAAAATGACATGAGATGACATTCTAATTAAATCGAATGAATAAGTTTGGATAACAGCCTGCATGGCCACATTAGCAGCACTCAGTGTGCCATGATAACGGAGGGCTAAGTGGAGGAAAAGACAATAGGGCTGTGCAAAGAAGGATGAGCAGCCCAAACCTGCTTGTCCTGACTTGTATTGCTGTGCTAGGATCTGAGAGAGGAGAAGGCTGTGGAGAGCTAGAGGAGGGTCTTGGCAGCACTCTTGTCATCTCACCCAGCGGGTTGGATGCCCGTGGTTGGAGTGCTGGAAAGACTGTCCTGTCTTGATGATTAATGGAGGACGAGAAGGAGGCGGGGAGGTGGGGGAGACACGTATGCACAGATTATGTTGTAAGAATACAAAGTACAATGGTGCTAAAGCTCTAAAAAAGCTTACCTTCCCTTTTTCGGATTTCCAGGTAATTGTGTATCGTTTATTGTGCGAATGGCTTCACAAACTAATGTGTTAGTTTACATTCCATTCTATTGGTAAAAGGGTGAAGCAATGCAATTCAGTGAATAATGTTCAAAATTGAAATTGTCACAGAACAACATGAAAAAATGTCTTATTTTTGATGCCCACCATCACTTTATTAAACAAAATGGACATTGTCAGTGATTTTGTCAGTACTATCACTTACATCAAATATAACTTTATGTACATTCCAATGGTATTTTCCAGACAACAAGAAGAAAAGAATGATAAAACCATTGAACATATACACAACCAAAATCAGCCATATTGTGGTAATAATGTTGCAAGATACCCCCCCCTATAAAAGACACATTAAGTACATTAAGCTGTCTACAATCACTGTAAAACACATTAACTAGAGCACATAGCAAACACTTTCAGCATGCACTTCTGTCAATGTCAGTATGACAATAATCATACCAGTAGTTTGCACATGTTGACCTGATAATACACAAATATCCACACAGTACACCAAGACCAATTCCATCCCTAGTTGTGAAGCGCCGGGCAAATTCCAGTTCATTCAATTAGATAATTTACAAAATTCATATAGGCTAGTTACAAATAAGGGAGAACACAAACATACCATGAGTACTCCTCTAAGTAATTGGAAGGAAACTATTAATTGGCTCTTCTCACCTTTACATATAACCTCTTGTATTACTTCTTTATTCCCAGACAAACGTTAAAGAGGACAGCAAAGCTTTTATTAAAGTCTCCTTTTATTCTGGGTTGCATAGATTTAAAAACATGGGAGTTGGCCTGGATCCATTCACAACAAGCCAAGAGCAATATATCAAAGAGAGGCCAGAGTGTCCACAGCCAGAACCTCCCAGGTCCATACTGATAACGAGAGCAAGCACAGCTCTCAGCACCCTCCGCATGAGAAACACACAGGTTTGGAGTTCATTAAAGTGAACATGTTTCTCTAAATCACCATCCTCACAACTATAAATTCTGAGTCCTCACCACAGACCACAGATCTCCTCGTAGGAGTGTGAAACAAGAGGCAACCAGACACCCCGTCACCCCGACTTAGTACTGTTGAGTTGGCAGACATATGTGCCTGTGGAGAATGTCTGGGCAGGGCTCACAGAGGCTGCACACAGGTGACTTTTACAGGTGCATTAATGTATGAGAAGTCAGAACAACCCCATGACCCTGGAGAGGGTGTGCACTGACGTCAGCCTCCGAGGTTGAGGGTGACCCGAAGAGTCTAAATGCTGGAGAAAGATCCGGGTCTTGCTGTAGAACACTGTCCCTGGGAGCCCCTCTGCTAGCATGACTGACGCCTCTGGGCTTACCAGAATCGGTTCCCACAGGCATGTAATAGTCAGTGCTCAACGCTGGTGTGTGATTGGCTATCTCACAGAGGAGATATGTGTAGGGTGGTACAGAGATGTCTCTGCACTGAGAAGTGTTAATGCTATTGTATGGAGACAGGGATGGGAGCCCAGCTGAGGCACTAGGACACATGTCTGTAGCAGAGGCATTCATTCTTTTGGCCATCACTTGTTCCCGGTGGTCCTTCTTGCACTTCATGCGGCGGTTCTGAAACCAGATCTTAATCTGACGGTCGCTGAGCTTCAGCAGAGATGCCATCTCCAGTCGCCGTGGGCGACACAGGTACGCACTGAAGTGGAACTCCTTCTCCAGCTCAAGTAGCTGGGAGTTAGTGAAGGTGGTGCGTGCTCGCTTGCTATTCCCCTTGGAGCTGCCCAGCCGAGCCATCACTGGGAGATGAGCTCCATCAGAACAACCACCTGCTTCACCTGTGGAGCAACATGACAGTACATCAGTGTCTTTGTCAAATCAGTTTACATTTACCCTGGAGACATACGGTTTGTTTATCTAAGACAAGGCTTCTGTAGTCATGCTGACTGGGCAGCAGACACAATTGGTGAGCTAGCGAGAACTGCTGCACAAACACATCACTCCCAATCCCAACCTCAAAGAGACCCTTATTCTGGGCATAACTGCTCAGAGTAACTGACCTGCAACCCATTTGCTTGTGCTGCTGCATTCTAAATGGGTTATGACTTGATGTCTGATTGCAGTGCAGCTAAATGGCTTAAACTAGCAAACTGATACACAGCTCTTTGCCATTGGTCTTAGCTTCCCACCCAAAAACTGCATGCAGTTTATCATTTTATCATTTCACTTGAAAGTTTAGGTACTTAATCTGACTCCTCCTGTGCAATTTGCTCCTTCTTCTCTTAAATCATACAACAAATGTTGTATGATTTAAATTTTCAAATGTTCATCATTAATACTTAACATTTAGTCTGCAAAGTCTGTTTTAATTCACAAAACACACAAATAGGTCTATTTCCGAAGAACACTTTTCACTATAGGGAAATGACACAAATGTTTTTTTGTTTAATGATGATCTACCTGCATTCAAAACCCTACACAGTCTAAAATCCTAATATATTTAGAGAAACAGACATTGTATTGAGGACAGAGCACAATGTGTCTTAAGATCTCAGGAGTTCTAGAGTTTGTCATATGAAACCATGGTCTCTAGAGAAAGGTTCATCCCAGGATTTCCTCAATCAACTCAGACAGGCATTATGGATGTCAACTCACGCCAAAACACCTCCACATTTCAGTACAAACACGGCACCACTACTTAGGGAACATGAGATGACAAACATTGATAAAAGTTTCTAAATCTTTATTACATCAGACATCCTAAAAGTAATGTGGGCTAGGTCATATGAAATGACCTATTTGATGGTTATGTTATGCGGAAGTTGTGTTCATGTAGTGATCTAATAGCCTTCGACCATAATCAAAATCGAGTAGTCATACATTATATCGCTACATGGTATGCATTTTACCATTAAGCTTTAGTGACCTGCTGATGAAGGAATCAAACCTCTCCGACATTTAGCCTGCCACTTTCTCACGGTTTCAATAATAATATCTTCATTGTCTTACGGGTTCAGTTCAAGACATCAGAAATTATCCAACCTGTAGTTGAAATAGATGTGGCCACTTTCTCTGTCGGTCGAGTCTCTCTCATCCAGGGGTGTATGTGCTCTGTTGATAGCCACCGACGGAAAAGCCGGTCATCTGATTCGCTCTGATTCGAGCTTGCACCACTTGCAACACTTGGACCTCCGTCGGTGGGCCCCAGAGACCTCCTGTGAGCGTAAATCTCACTTGAGATGCAACGGACATCATCGGGCTTGGCGCTTGTTTGAGGGGAATAAGTGCGCCCGGGTAGTTCCGGAATAAGGCTTATGCTATGTCCCGCGCTGTGTTCCAGATCATCGCCAGACACTTGAGCATAACTTCCACCCTGTAGATGACAAAGACAAGACTTATGATTTGCTACATTGCAGCTGAATTGATAAAAATCCCTTTTATCAGCACTCAATTCAACTGTGAACATTTTTTTATTAATGTTGCAAATCTCTGTAGATATTCAAATGTTTTACTTTATGAAAATATAAATACACTATTTATCGTTAAGGCGCAAAAGCCAGTAAAAGAAATGTTGATGTTTATTCATACAATGGGAAAATGAGTAGACCTATGTGTCACGTGGAAGTTTCCTCCAATGGCAGTACGAAGCAAATGATGCTTGAGTTGTCAGCTGTCGGACAGGAACTTCAGAATCGGACAGTCTTTATCAGTTTACCAGTCAGATTTCATGTGATTCTGAATAAAAACAAAATAAAACATATGGCATGTTTATTGGTGAGACAAAGAACTATGCACATTTTGCAAAGGGGCTCAGGAAAAGGAACATGGATTGACAGACGGCTAGTTGGAGAGGATATGAGCTGCGTTTACTGTAGCCTACTGATAAGCAACGATAAGTGATGTCTGCGAATTACAAAGGCTTTGGGAAATTTTATTTCTTAGCTTCAGTAGATTTAACATGTAGCGTAGACCTTTTTAAATCTCGGAAATCTCCGGACCTGAAAAGTAACATCGACCGGCATTTACACGTGGTAGGTTCTATTAAACAATTTAGCCCAAGTATTTTAGTAGACTGGGAAACTTGCAATGTTGTCTGACCCGAGTAATCTACAGTCCGTTCGATAGGCTCTTGTAATTTGCTTAGTTATAACCTATGAATTGGCTTGTTTAGATAGCCTATTTTAATTGCCTGCCATGTTTATTCCTTATTAAAATATTTTTCGCTTCGATTGAAGTTTCTTACACGATCTATAGGAGACATGCTGTATTAAAATGTTTATTAAATAACATTTTAGTGTAGCTCAAGGCAACATCACTGAAGACTCAAGCCTACTTGTCACGTATAGCGCAATATGCACCTTTCACCTGAGGTAATCGACTTCAAATGGGAGTGGTCAAAACAAAGGCGATGTGCCACTCTGTGAGACACAAAGACGGGGAATTCATTCTAGCACAAAATTAAAAAAAAAAAAAAATAGCTATCGATTTGAGGGCATGAATATGTAGCCTCAATGCGAAGTTCTAGCCTATACATCTAAATATTGAATTGTATCACTCTTGTTGTTTTCGAGTTATTAACTGCAAAATGATCGTCATAATATTGATGTCCCGAAGAACAAAGAAAGCCACCGGAACTGTACTCTATAGTAGCCTATTAAGGAAAAACAAACGACTTCTTCAAAATGAAAGTATTTAACCAAAGGATCTTTCTCTGATGTGCCTGCTTAAAAAGAACTTGTTGGTCTCAAAAGATATTTAATGATATTGATACATATTTGCTAAAATATACTGATCTCGCCTCATACTCTTCACTGAAGTAGTCCTTTGGTCTGCAGTTTTGCTCGTTAAGAGAGGGTGGTTTAAAGATCAGGCATTAAGGTCGTAGTGCATATTTACGGCCTTTTATTTAAATATTTTTACGCCAACATAAACTAAAGTTCCAAGAAAACAATACTTTCTCAAGAAAAATACCAGTGTGGATTATGCACTTTTGACTTGAGTCCACGCGGGTGCCTCGAATGTGCTATGTTGCATTGCGGCCAATACTGGCCCCATTCAGTAAGCAATATAGCTCAACACAAATGAACTGTGTAAGGATAACCGACCTGACCCAAAACTCTCAAAGGCACAATGCGTTCTGTTACCGCGAATAACTTAAAATTTCATATAGACTAAAATAAAGGTGTAGGCTATTGGTTTCATTTGGCATCAAGTTCATAATTTGAGTCATTAAAGTGAATTGCACAAAATACCTTTATACGCTAAGCAGTCTTGTTTCCCTGTCCCCAAAAAGCATTTTATGGTTTCAGTCAGCGTTGCACCAATTTTATAGCGGTAATACATCCATTAAGGAAGAGTATCAAGAAGGCAGTCTTGCCCTTATCTTCTTCAATTGCACCCCTAGAATCAATCTTGTTTTAGGAACGATTTGTTATCCAGAGCTCAGTGAATTGCTGTCAAAAGGGTTGTCACATAGAGGCATTCAGCATGCATATTACAAGTCCAGCCTCAGACAAGCTGCAACGCCATTAACATGAAATATTACCTCACAGAAGTATGGAAAGCGTGCAGGTTTATTTCGTCTGCAATGGCACAGAAAACTATATAAAATATAACCTAGCATGTTTGTGTTGTAGGCAATTTAGCCTTCTGCCCGGTACCTTTAGGTAAAACGTCGACCGCATAGCCCAGTGTAAAAAAAATAATCTCTAAACAGTATTGCTTTACGCAGTAGTAATGCAAGATAGTAATCTTGATTTTGTCCTGTCTAATGTTCAGTAGCCTAATTAAACTTCTAGTAAGGGACACACGGTTATCTGCAACCCGACACATGCAGAAATTGCGATGAGACAAAAGTGAATTTTTGTTTATGGACATTGTCATGCTACTGCGTTTCCAAAGAATGAAATAGTGGGTTCCTTTCCTCGCATTGACACAAGAAAATCTCAAACTAAGTCCAGTTAGTCTCCTGTGTCTCATATGGTTGAGCACATTCGCTGCATTTGAGCAGAAATCTTTGATGTACTAGCTCTGCAAGACCATAACTCAGCCTCCGTGAGTATAGTACAATTCTCCGTGAACTCTGTTTGAACTACGTTGCTGGCAATAAATCATTTTTCTTTCTCTCACAAAAGCGCGCCGGTCTCTCTGGGTGTCAAGCCTTTTATAATTCCTCCTTACCTTCTGCGCTCTTGTGGTTGCCGACATAAACAGCTGCACAAAGCAATCGTTGCACGTTTGACCTGCAATGTGCAAACTTGTATGCATGCAGAATGATTCTATAGCAAACATAGTCTAAGAGTATGTAATAAAATCAATGTCTGCTTTGGTTGATATTTGAAACCTTTTTCTTATTTAGCTTAGTGTAGCCTGTCTGTTATGCTATAAAAACTCACTTGTAGCCTATCCACGTGCGTAATGCTCTATTAAATAATAACTTTACCATATCGTAAAAGTGTTTTTTGATTTATTTTAACAACTTTGCTATTTTTTATGATAAAAAAAAACATGATCTAAGCTTATAGTCCAGGTTTAGAAAAATAATCCAATAAAGTATGCAACACTCTACAATGTCCCACTTCATGCAAAAACACTGCATAGCCGTGGTGCAGACTGCTTTTGAACAAAAGCATTAACGATCTGTTTTCAATGCTCCAGAGTTAAGCAAAAATAGATAAGGAGGTGGGGATGGAGGAAGAAAGTAGAAGAAAGAAGAAGTGAGCAGAAGTGGGGGAGAGAAAGAAACTCTAGGAAAGAATGTTAATGGGTAGAGGATGTTTTCGGTTATAACGATGCATACAAATGGGCCTGTCTCAGTAGACCAACCAGAAGATTTATTGCAGACGTGTCCTGTATCGGTGTAAACACTGCAGAGTTAAATTAAAGCCTTCAAATTTGTGGAGGACGCTTCTCACTGTACCGAAATAAAGGAAAGGTAATGTCACACAACTATCATGTCTCCACGGTCTCTCGTGGTTCTCTTGTAAGCCTCCAGAACAATATTGACTTGAGGACCAGTATAGTCTGTTGTCTTATAGGAACACGAACATAATTTCAGTAATGATTCTCAGACAAGTTAAGGTAAGGACAACTGGGGCTGTTTCAGTCTTATGCTGCTAAGACACAGCATACACTGTTCAGCAGTCGTAATTATAGCCTATGGACGAAGAACCTATTTATTTCAATTGTCACGTAATACTATAAGCCCACGATAAAAATAGGAAACAGGTTTAGCTAGCAATCTCTGAAATTCGTATACTTCTTATTCTTATACTTACTTTCTTCTATTCTTTATACTTACTTATAATTCCTGGACTCTAATGTATATTGCAAAGTGTGCATAATTTGGATTCCTGCGAAATCCAAACGCTTAAATAAATGATTTGGGCTGTGCATTATGCCTTACGACCTCGCAATGACCTCATATGTGCTCCGACGGGAGAGCAGACACCATGGAGGAGAGGACAATAGCCCCTTACACTCTATGTCCCCACAAAGGCCAACAAGCCCTGAAGCCATTCTCCCAACAAACCAAAAAGTTTTCTAAGCTTTAGCCTTTAGTCACAATGGTGCAAATTGTGATCTGTTGATCAATCATCAGCTAAATAAGTATTTTGCATTTCAGATATTTAAGTAATTTCAGAGTAATTTGCTCTGATCCATCTGGAGGATTCTTTAATCTTATAAACATGGAATGTTAACTGATCTGAGAGCATTCTAAAGGCTAAATAGGAGTTCCTTCTTCCCTCAGAAATGGTCTCATACAGTGTCCACTCACTTGAAATTGATTTACTGCTTTTACTTCATTAGGGTGTGAAAGAGACAAACGAAAAATAGAGGAGGAGAGAACAGAAGTGAAAAAAAAAAAAATCTTTTTAAAAATCTTTTATTGCCCATAAAATATATAATAGGTTATGCATTGTCTAATGAAATTTCTTCTTTTAAGAAGCCATGGTGATTGTTGGTAAAGCACCCTAAACCTTGTTTGTCCCTGTCATTACAGAACACTGGCATGGGTCACTTCCACCTATCCCAGTGAGAAACATCTTTGCACTAGACTAGCAATATACCTACCTAGTCTGTAATATACCTGGACATTCAAATACTAGGCTATTCCAACAAAGCACATTGGGAGAAAGAGTGAGGCCAGAGAGAGTGAGATATGGCCTTTTCTTTGACTAGAAAGAAACGTAGACCAACCACTGTATGAGCAAAGGATAGAGTCTATGAATTCATCAAAATATTCCCTCCAAGGCCACATGTTGTTATATTGGAGAATTGTGTTTCCTCCTCTAATAACACAACATACTATCTGGAGCCAGATAGTTAACATTACATCACTCCATTTCTCCCCTCATATCCAACAATCAACAATAGACTACTTTTGTTGTTATCATTGCAGTCAATACGAATACAGCCTTTAACTTGCATACACAAATTGACATTTACTTGAAATCATATTAAAAAACCTTAAAGTATAGTCAATACCCTGAAAAACGGCAATGCTAATTAGTGGCTGATTGGGTGTTTCCAATAGAAAAAAATGGATGAGTGAATGTGGCCAACAGGACCAAAAGGTATCACTGCATTTTATTCTGGTCATCGATTATGTGAAGCTGCTTTTGGCTAATGGCAAGCTGACATCAGCACTTATAATGTTATAACCAAATGACTAATATTAAAAAGGAAGAATTACATGATCTGTTCAAAGAAGTAGGGGTACCACATTGCACTGAAGAGTCCATTAGTTGAGTGGTAGTCTGGGAGACAGTTTGGTGTTGAGAGTGGGGTCAGCCTGAGTGTAAGGGTGAGAGGGTAACAGCCCAGAACAGCCCAGTTGGTGTGGATTCACCACTTGATTTCTCCTTCATACATTTCAACTATCTGAAGCCTTATACTCCTATCTGCACCCTTACTCCCTTTTTACCTATTTTACACCCTTATCTGTAAATCTGGAAAAATATTACTAGGTGCGAGCACACACTCATACACACACGTTCCATAGTGGTCAATGTGGGAGAAGAAAATACAGTGACCCCATGTTCAACCCTGGCCTTTTCTATAGCTGTCACCGCAGCACTTTAAACAGATCACCTCATAACAATGCTTTCAACAGATACCTTTCAGGCACACTCTCCTAACTCTGGAGATTATGGCTAAAAGATGTTCACAAAGCATGTTATACCGAATTTGAAAACGGTTTGCTTAAATGCTAAATTGAAAAATGTAATACTTAGTATTTCTACACTCATCTGAAAATTCATATAAGACTGACAATCCCTTTGGATTTTGTTTAGTCCCTGTAAAGCCTCTTTGGTTAGCTTAATTGCATAGTCAGTGCCTTCAACCTGAACATTTTTATTGGAGTATTCAATACGATTCGATGTATAAACTAACTTTCAGTAAGATTATGGTGTTTCACTTGATATAATATCATTGTTTCAGAGAAACCAAATTAGTTGGGAAAATTTTGATGTGAACGTGAACATGTGAACATGTTTATGGAAATTTATGGAAAACACACTGCCAGGTAAGGTCCTGGTGAAAGGTAGGATCAGACCGTGTTAAAGTCAGTATAGGCGTAATCTTAGAAGCAAAGACTTTTAAAGATTCAGGGAATTTTATTGACGGTGTACAAAAAATGTGGTGAAATTACGGATGTTGTCTGTCTCTTATGCATGTGTGTGTGTGTGCGTATTTGTGTGTAGTTGGGGTGTGGGTGTGTGTGCAAAGGCTGGGGTCATTTTGTATGTTGTAGTTTTTTTTATTTGGCTACTTGGATCATGTTAACTTACAGGTAGCATGTAAAACAGTTTATAATATTTCTGAGTAGCAGTCAGTGGCAATATAATAGACCAATGAACCTAAAGATTCAACCTATTAAGCCTACCTGTACGCCTTAGGCCTAATCTACCGGTAATTCAACAATTTCTAGAATATAGCTGAATGTTTGAGTTTAGAGATCAGAGAGTTTAGAGTTTAGATATTAGTTTATCTAAGCTATTAACACAACCGTTCATTTGACAATATATAGCCTAAGACAAATTTATTTGTAATGTAACATTTCATTTTTCTGACATGTTAATTTACACTGTTCAACATGATACAAAATGTTTCAATGTTTGAAATAGTTTTACATTTTATAATCTCGTGAATAGTATACATGCCATGGCCTAAATTCGGAGAATCGAGCCTATTATTTATTTTGCAATAACATGCTAAAATGAGGTTAAAGTCTTCACTGAAATTAGGACTAAGGATAGCACATCTATTGGTTTACAGTGAGTGAGCGTGTGAGTGTGTGTGTGTGTGTGTGTGTGTGTGTGTGTGTGTGTGTGTGCGCGCGTGGGGGGGCGGGGGGGCTAGTTTGCTCAGCTGTATAGTTATCTAAATACCTTTTCCTCGGGGCTGGTTTTACAACCGGCGTTAACAGAAGATATAGTAAATAGTCCAACAAAGGAATAAAAAACATGATTTTTAAGGAAAATAACTAAACGGTCACATGGATGAAACCATTTTATTTACACGATCCCTAAGGTTCTTCTATGATTGAGCCTACTCCTTGACTTTATCAATAGACTGCTACTAGGCCTCCACTCTCCGGCCAGAACTTCTGACAAGCACTTATGGCTTGTCTACCATGAATTGTTATTGTTCTCAATCTCAGTTTACACCGAGCATTTGCTGCGATTGTTAATTGAAAATTTTCTGCATGGCCGTAGAGCCGTTGATCTAAGACTTCACCTGACTTAACACAGAAAAAACACGGGTGTTATATGCTGTGAAACGCCATAAAATAATCCTATTGTAAAGGTCTATAGCCTATACATGTTGAGTTTAATCAACTTTGACCTATACAACAACAATCAACAAAGCAAGAGTTTTAGGGGTGCCTTCAACACCCCATTAAAATCACACTAGAAATGAAATAGCCTTATTAGCCGTAATAATGCTATAAAAGCTTAGGTTTGCAGTTTTTTGGTCAATCTGTTAATATTTCCAAAATCTTCAGTTCCGCAGTTTAAATACAAAACGTGTGTTTGTACTCACGACTTCTCGTGTCTCCGAGGACAAGGCCTTTGACAATCTCACGTGTGAAAGCCCTTGGAGAAAGGCAAAGTTACCGCTGGGCGCACAATTGTTGAGATTTTCCCGATAGTTCACCGCACACTTAGGTCACTTCAACGACTAACAAAAGAGCAACACAGTCAGATGTCCTGACTGCCCAGCCACATTCATGCAACTGCACTGCCCACAAAGAAAGAAAGCGCACTGGCGGGGCCCAAGGAATGAGCGCAAGCACAGAAGGTAGGCTAAACGTTGAGAGATGCAGTCAGGTCACGGGGTGTGAGAGGTCGGCCATCTCGGCTCAAATGAACTTAATGGGACAGAAAATGTGCCCTCGAAATGAACTCGGCCTTCTCGCTTCTCACCCGAAACTTCAATGAAGTACCTTTTCAGCTTCGCGACATGGCGGCGACTGCACCTAGAAAAGGGTGACCGGGATGCTGCGATTTTGCACATTAATTTCTCCCCGCTGTCCAGTGGTATGATGGCCTCTGAACTGGGGCCTTTCATGTGCCTCTCCAAAGTCATGGCCAAATCAAACTGATGAACAAACGTTCGTTTTTGCTCATGCTGGAACGAAAACGTCAAAGGCTATGTCCAGGCAAATACCTGTTACGTGGATGGTTGCGGTGTATTCGAAATAGGCCTACCTGCAAACACAATTAATATATTCCAGTGCGATTGACTCGAACCCTGCCGTAACTGATTGATGATCTAGAATACCTCTTCCCTTTGTGTTTCACAGCCCCCCACCTAGTAGGCCGTTGTATAATCTTCATTCAAGTCACACCGGTTTACAATCCATCAAACTCAGTATTCATTTGCTGTACATCTTCAAGCAAATGTAGGGCTATGTAAAGAAACACAGTAAGGCCTAGCTATAGGCTAGGTTATGTTTCACTCAAAAATAATCTAAGACCGTATTGTGAGTGCATCAGACAAGAATGATTAATTGGTAAAATATGATATATGGGTGTTTGAGCTCATTTGTTTCGTTTAGATATTGCATAGAGAAATAATCTGAAAACCTACACTGGCCTACGCTGCCAGCCTTTTGATATGCTAGAATTCATGAATTCCAGATTTTGGATAACGTAGGCCTAATGACGCTGCAGGGAGCCCTGACCAGGGCTTATTATTTAAAAAAAACCTCTTGAGGAAGAGTAGCAAAGAAAATGTGTCCTATTCAAACATCATTGACAGACACGATTTTGCATTTCACATTAGGTTACAAACAGCATCACTCTCATCACTCTTTTCAAAGAGTAAATAGTTTGCATGTCATTAGCTCCAGTGCTGAATTCACTCAGATTAAAACTGCATCTGCATAGGTGGCTGCCAGTACGGTTCTTTGTTGTTCTACATAGTCTAAATTAGATCAGACAATATTGAAACATAGAATGTACCTGAAAATAGCATTTTAAGTTCCATTTCAGGATTACTCCGACTCTTTCTGTAGGTTTGTAGGCTACTGTGTCGAATAATAGAAGGAAATAATCTTTTAGGTGATGTAGTGGAGGTGCTTTAATTGCATCACTTAATGCTTAGTATCCCTGCAAATAGATATGATGATGTTGAGTCATCAAATGCACAAGAGTCTTGCAGACGCGGAAACACGCGATTAAACAAAGGATCTGGTCTCTTTTTTTAACACTGGAATTGATTTTCAAAGACATTTCAAGATGCATCCAATTCCATCGAGCTAGGAACTGTTCACTGCAGTCAGATCTGATGCGATCTTAAAGGAAGAGTCCAGAGTATGTATTCTAATCGAATGCAAAAGTGATGACCAGAGCAGAAGCACGACCAAATCAGCTATTTTATGCGGGAACATATTTAAGTAGACAGAGACATAGCTAATTGCTCGTTAACAAGTGATTCATTCTAGAACATTTCTATAGGCTACCATCATTCAGAAGACTATGGACACTGGGCCAATATACTTTTCACAATTAAATGTATTTCCTGGAAAAATTACATTTATCTTCAAGATTAATATTTGATCTGCACAGCTTGCAAACAAATTTATTCCAGTACTTAATCAGTGAGGATTTATTTACAGAACGGACATTTGGCCTAAATTAAACATGGATGATTTTCACTCAAGCATTTTTAACTAATAGACACTCACTTTTTATTGACCAATATGATTACCACAACACTAAACTGGATTTTATTGCATCTCACAATGATATGCTATAATAGCCTAAACACATCACGACATAACCAAAGAATAATTTAATTTTTATACGCTGAGTAACACAGTATTTCAGTTATTTTTCAGATAAACAAATAAGCTACTTTCAAGATCAGCGTTTTATCTTCTCGGTGGTAGCATGGAAATACAAAAAGGAATGTCCTCCTGTCCTGAATATGAAATAAATAGAACAATTGTGCACTTCACCTTGGCAGCTGTGGGCAGACTGTGGTCCACAAAAAACACTTATATTTAACGTCCATTTACCGCTTCATCCAGCACAGCACTTCATACAAAACATTTTGCCTCCGTTTTAAATAAATTAAACCCTGTATCGCGTAAAAAATCCAGTGGTGTTCGCATTGATCCATGCTAGATAACATGCATTTCATGTAATTGTGGGCTACATGGAAATCCCTTTACGCACAACTACGAAAACAAAATATATTATATTCTATAAATTATCAGTCATTTATTTCTGATTCATGAAATTGTTTTTATAACCTTGTAATATCCTCGCCACGGTCTGTTCCGGAGAGTTCATCGGTAGTTGACATGGTGCTTGGAGCCGAGGTGGCTCCAACAATGCTGACTGCAGAGGTTGTGCTGGACCCGCTGGATATGCCCGTGGAAGAGGACGATCTGACTTTTGTGTTTGGCAGCCTATGGTCTTTCTTCCACTTCATTCTGCGGTTCTGAAACCAAATTTTGATTTGTCGTTCGGAGAGGACCAGGGAATGGGCGATCTCGATGCGCCTTCGTCGTGTTAAGTAGCGATTATAGTGGAATTCCTTCTCCAATTCTAAAACCTGCTGGCGGGTGTAAGCAGTTCTAGACCGCTTGGGTTCAGCTCCATTGTAACTGGGATTCACTGAAAGAGGAGAATGTGAGCAAAGAGCAAAGAAAGAAAGGGAGAAAAGCAGCGAAGGAAGAAGAGTGTAAACAAGACTGTTTTGGTCTTTGAAATGGTGTCAGAGGAACATGATTGGGATTTGATAATATATATCTAAAACTTACATATCTCCACAGTTGTAGAGACATTCGCGTCGAAATCCGTGCTGAATTATTTATGTAACATTACAAAGTTTTTTTTTCTGTCCCAACACTCCCTCCCTCTCTCACACATACATAACTAGAGAAGCCACATGGTGATACGGCTGCCCAGAGTATAGCTCGGCTATAAAATTTATGGTGGGTGTAATTACCAAAGCCGAGTCGTAAATCCACCTCAGTTGTGCCATTTCAAAGGCTTCTATCCTATCGTAGCAGGGGCTGCTGAGAAGATATGGGTTATAGGGAGTGAGATAGGCAGAAAGAGAGAGATGTAGGAGGGGTAGAGAGCAGTATGGTGCACAGAAACACACAAGTTTCCTACCGGTGCTGACGTGAATTTTCTTCATCCACGGGTATACTACGGGCTGTTTGGCAGAAGCTGTGCTGTTTGGATGCTCCGGTGTGGCTTGGCTGCAGGCGGCAGAGGCTGCCGGTGGGGTGGATGGGGACATAGGTATCTGTGGTTCACATGAGGCGGGTTGTCCCTTGCCTGTGAGTAGGTGCCCAGAGTGTGGTAGTCCATGTCCTCTTTGAGTCTCGGGTTCGGGGATACTTGGACAGTTATACTGGCGCTCCTGGTAGCTTGACCGTGGAGGATACAACTCCTGATGATGATGTTGGTAACCAGTATCCCGCGCGCGGCTATAATATTCAGGACTGTGGTCTGGGATGTAACTATTTTGCGAATATTCCTCACATGGAGGAAATTTCGGATCGATGTAGTTAGAGTCCATCAAATACGAGCTCATGATCATTAATTTCTGGAGTGAAAAATAATTTTTCTAGCTTTGTCGTTTTTCTGCTCCATAAAGCCCTCCTACTAGCGAGCAACCCTGTAAAGTTACTTTTACCACGTGACGGAGTGGCCCTATAGCAGCGTGAGAGGTAGTCCCCGGATAAGGAACCAAAGATGATTCCAAATACACGTTCATTTGTCGCCTCTCTCTCTCTCTCTCTCTTTCTCTTTCACACACACACACACACACAGACCTCCGGCCGCCTGCATCTTCTCATTAAGATCAGTATAGGCCTTACTTCCAAGTGATGTATAAGCTATTTATGGGGCACCACATTTTTGGTGCTTGGGTCAGCAGTGTGGTTCAGGGATGGACATAAAACAATAAACATTTTTAATATTAAACATGATGTCCAAAATACTGAGCGATATCGGTACTGTCAGTTTTAATCAGGCCACTCTGACCCAAAGGATCTTTATTGTTAAGCGACTATTCATGATTAGACCTCAAGAAGAGCTGGTGGTGGTAATCGTGGAGGTGTGTGTGTGTGTGTGTGTGTGTGTGTGTAGGGAGGGGGGGCGGGGTGGCTTGGTTGAACTTTGTTTATTAATAATTCACTGAGGGAATTAGGCCAACTGTTGATATCTAAGATACTTTCTCTCATTTGTTCACTGAGTTGTAAAAAGGACAGAAGACCTTTAAAGGTTGATGGGTCAAGTGCACTAGACTGGATTGGTAGCCTTGGTAGCATCCTAGATGACTTTATGGGGCTATTGAAGCTCACAAATGTCTTACGGAGAAAAGAGAAAGGGACCCTTGACCATTACTAAATATCTGGTGTTACTCGTTATTCCAGTGTTACTGATTCAGCCAGTAGGCCTACAATAATAAAGAGCAGACATTCTAATTTTGGAAATAAATAAGTTGTTTGTCAGCTGTATTAAAGGAAATCAGGCAAAATCTTAAGCGCACTGCAATTTATTTGGACTTGAGATAAAAGCATGCAGAAGCTTCATGTTTGTAGCTTTTGAGTTGCCCATGTATTCCTGTAGAGACGCATTTGCGATTATTTGGCTGTCACACAAATTCGGTTCTACAGGGTACATATAGGCAACTGTTGTAAGGAGAAGGTCGGAAGTTTGCATGACAAAGTAATAGTTTTCTTCAGTCAAAAAGACAGACAATTGCAACTTTTTTTCTTATTCAAAGTTCCTTCAGCTTTACTTGCTAGCCTTAAGTCATAACCCATAGGTTGTAATGCACCAATGTGGCCTCTAGACTAAAAAATACCAAAATGTTCACATAAACTAACTTAAGGCTATTTAAGAAAGAATGAATTTCGCACACTCTGGAATGAGATTTTAGTTTAACGTCAACATTTTTACAGTCCAACTTATCTTTGAATTATTCTCAGGATGGAGTATTGTTCCATGTTCCATTTATCACACAATAGTCTCATTTATCTTCTTTTTTAAATAGCCCGGCATACTCAGATGAATGAAGACAATCCTCTCCTGTAAGAGCATCACAGACAGTAGGCCTAAACACTTTCGCAGAATAAGACGGTTGTTCATTAGGCCTACATGCAATTCTATATTTATACTTATTTCATAAGTAGAATTAACAAACAGATTTGAGAGAATGACTTGGCTAACCTATAAAATATCTTTGGCCTTCAACTTTCTTGTTTCATAATTTGTGAAAAATCTGTTATGATTACAATAATCGATACATGTCGATACACTGTTAAGTGGTTTAGGTAAATCTAACCTAATCCAACTAATTTTTTCAATGCCTCCAGGAAAGAAATGGGGGTGTGGTGTGAGAGCAAGGGAGACTGAGATTGAGAGGGGGGGCATCAGATGCTATCAAGTCCTAACCTTTGAGGTGCCCCTCATACTATGAATATTCAGTCGCAAACACGCCGGACACAAAGCGGACGCGTGACAGCGCAGATGAAAAATAAGTTTCCATTGTCCCTCTATTCTTTTCTCCGCTTATCATTACCATATGACCGCGCGGTAACCTTTGAGGTGCATACTTATTATCCACTATTTTAGTAGCTAAAATATGATTACAATGACTACAGTGTTAAGGAACAGGAAAAGTTCACATTTAGAGGAAGACTTCGTTGAAAACTTCGTGGGGGCTTTTTGGTCATAAAGGATTTGACCATATTATTACCACATTATTGTGATAATTATTGACAAAGAATGATAAAAAAAAACATCGAAGCGACTTATGAACGAGTATTGGGGGTATTGCACACATAAAATACAATTTTCCTACAAATTGTCGGTTTCTATCTCATTTGAGATTTTTTGCCATACTAGAAAAGCATTCCAGCACCCACTCGCCCCTTCTGCAGTACCGCGGACGCATTTTAATAATAGTTAGACAGCCTGACCTGCATTTCACCTCCCGCGCTTGACTTGGTCCAATAGTTCACTGCCACGGAGTTATTGATGGAGGAGGGGCGACGAATTCCTTTTGCACACAAATGGCTTTAGATCTCGCATCTAGTTCAATAACTAGTTATTTCGTTGGTACAGGGGGAAACGAAGCATGCGGTCGAACAAATTTGATGTTTCATTTGTATGTGAAATGCTTGGACGCCCAATTAGGCCTAACGAAACCGCCTGACACATGCCTGTATACAAAAGAACCCAAATGTAAGTAAACACGTTAACAAAGGTAACTATAGATAGAATTATAGATAGATTGACAGACAGGTGCATACGTAGATACATAAATAAGATAGGCCTATATGCCTTGATATGCACGCTATGCAAAAGACAAGTAGAATATCCTTGGCCTTTAGGCCCATTTTTGGATAGATTTTTGAAAGCATCAGCATACAACATTTAATAAAGACAAGTAAATTGGATATAAAGATGTCCAGACTCGTTATAATCTTTTCTTAGTGGGAACCTGAGTCCGCGACAAGGCCCCTTAGGGACGTGTCAATTGACTATTTGGAGTAGAGTTCAGGTGCAGACAAGATCGATTCGCTGAAACTTATTTCAGCAAGGGTGATCAATGCAACTACAAATTATTTTTTTCTAAAGTGCCAACCAATAGAAACACGCACTTGGGGGGAGGAATTCTACTTTCTATAATCCACGGAAATCAGATGGTAGCATTGGCCTATTAAATAATTGCAGTGCAGTGATGTTGCAGTGTAATATTTTTTTCTGGTGCTCTATGAGTGATTGTTTATTGATCATTGTGCCTATATGAACACAATCTCAATGGAAAAATATATGGACATTATAAGGTCTCCATTCAAAAAGAATAGTCTAGACTGAATAGAGACCTTATAATGCCCAAATATTAGAATTTTAGACTTAGAACTACACGGGATTCAATAATGGTAGCCTATTGTACTCGTGACCAGGACCGCCACCTGCGATCTGGAGCAGATGTGGCACAGCATAGTGGACATTCATAGGCTAATTCATAGGCTAAAATGGACCCAAATGAACTCCAACTTGTTAAGCTGGTGATAGAAGAAAATCTTTGCTGTGCAAAAAGGATAGGCTATATGTATGCATAGCTTTAGTTTGCAGTAGGCTAAGCTACAAAACAGTTAACAACAGCAGATTATTGATTTCCATGAATTACAGACTAGCAGCCCTGGAGCCTTATCATTCACACACACACACAAACACACACACACACACACACACACACACACACATATATATAAAATTCTCGCCTCCTAGCCTCCTGTCAGCCAGTGTCTTTCTGCCGGCATTATCAGTGAACACTGCCCTCTGTATCGGCCACTCTGTCCAGCACGTAGAAACACAAGTGCAATGTGGTAAACATACCGAGGAAAACACTTACAAGTTTGTTTAATCCAGCTTGTCTTCACGTCCTCACACCTCACGTCTTCGTTTACTTCTGTGCTGAAAAGAAAGGTAATTCTGTTTAAAAGCAAGTGGTTACCTCTTTGTTTACACCTTTTTTTATAATAAGTGCGATTTTATATAGTAGGCTTAATAATAACAATTATCATAATAATTACGATGATAAGAACAACAATAATACAATTAGCCTCTTACTAGTATTACATATAATAATTCTAATAGTCAAATCCTTCTTTCTTAAAATATTATTCTACTGTCTTTGAATTGATGGGTGGTGTAAAACCTTGATATTCTTTCTATTTTATCGTACAACGAAAAAGCTTGAAACAGTTAGAATAGTAGCCTAATGTGATTAAGGCTACGATTCTTATTTTTCAGATGTTTCAAAACACTACATTATAGTTTCTGTAGACAAACATGTTATGCTACAAAGGTTGTCTAAACGACATGTTGATCTTGTTTTCACAACTGGAATCACAGCACACCAACAAATACGACAAAAGACTTTTTTTTCCTCAATCACATTGTTTCACATTCCCCCATGTTGGCAGGTGGCAAGATAATTTAAGCGTTCAGTCCAAGGGTATGATCTCCCAAACTAGGACAAACTGCACTGCATTTAGCACAGGTTATTTTCGGTGCCATTTCGCCAATGTATTGGTGTATATATAGTTACAGTGATAAACGCAGAAATAAGGCACGATTCTTAAGGACAACAAAGGAAATACGAGTTATGTGCCTTATTCATTATCATAATAATCCACATGAACCAAACATCTGCATCGAAGTCTTGCAGGCTAGCCTATTGCCCCGAAAACTGAAATTCACATAATGTTAGCTTTTACAGAGTGCCTTGGTTGATAGCAAATGTTTTTTATGAGCTATCACAAGATGAGGTGAGTGTGTTTGTAATTCTTGAAATAGGCAAATTCCATTTAATATAGCCTATTATTTCTGAATCGGGTTTAGCGCATTGTGGTGGTGTTTTAATGTTATTTTAAAGACAAGAGTTCACAGTTAAAGACAAGAAAATAATCTTATAGCCTAGAGTGGTTGGCCACAAAACGACCACAAAGACCACAAGACGCTTTCCAAACTTTCTTAATGAGACTAAACTAAAATATTAAATGTCTCCTTATTCCTCCATAAAATTAGCTATTGCTTCTTACATCTGTAGAATACTGTTAGTACATCGTTTGATGTGGGCAGCAGTGGCTTTCTCTCGGTACTGAAGGCTTAGACTAAATAGTAAGGCCGTAAACATGTTTCCATTACTCTGCTCTGCACAACTTTTTACCGGCTCATATTTTGACTCGAATTGTGTGATATTCAGCACCTGTCTTGAGTGCATGCCACAGAAGTATGACCTTGTTAAACAGAAAATCAGTTGTTGTTCTGTTAAGGAGGGCATGTAACAGCACCCCCTATCGGCGTATAAATAGCTTATCTGAAGGATGCAAGAATGAAACCATTATTGAGCAATCAAGAAATGTGGTCAACATGTGGTTGCATAGGGATGGGGGTGGCTATATGAAGGTTATGAATGGTCTGGAAATAAACAAGGGTTAGCCTTGCAGGTATAGTTACTACTGTACAGAGTACTGATTCTTGGATTCTTTACAGTATGAGTGTAAATCTTCAAATGTGTGATTATTTATTAAAATGCATGCTATTAAATGCCCAATGGCAATACAATATTTTGCATTTCTGGTGATAAAGCTTGTATGGCTAAGTCAAATCTTCACACCGCTGCAGTGTGACTGTTAGGTGAAATTAATTATGCTTAGAACATTTCCTCATATTTCCACTAACCCAAACGCTGTGCCATTTTCATTTCATAGCCATTTAGCCATAATCTTTTTACAAACATGTTGGTCTGCTACTGCACTGCATACTGCATGCATCTGTGCAGAATGGTTTAGATTCAAAATCATCAACTTTACACTCAAAGTTTTTATTCTTTGAATCATTTTAACAGCTATGGCCTGTTGCATCAGTTTTACCTGGTCTTTACATAGAGCCACTGATTTCTCAATATATGTTTGATTACACAGAAAAAAATTGGCAAAACTACACTTAAACAACATCACAAACACCAAGAACAATGAGGGCAAAACCATTAGATTAGATGCCAACATGAAAGTTCATTTTTTTCAATGCAATAGTCTCAATTGGCTTAATTGAAATGTAATTACATTTTTTATCTGTTTTAAAGATGTACAATATTACTGATGGCATAGGGAGAGTTCAGAATTATTATCAGATTCATCTTTACACGTTATTCCTCACTCCACTGAAGCCACTTTGTGTTATAAATTGGTGCACCTATGCAGACATGAAGAGGTGCTCAACTAATTCAAGAGGTACTCAGTGCTTCCATCAAGCACAGTGTCCTCCAGTCTTAGTTGAAGTAGTCAGTAATTCAATGACATGTTCAATCTATGCATAGTGTTCCAAACTTCCCCATTATTTGTTTCTCTGTGTAATATATTTCTGCTACATTAGACACACTTCCGGTTTGTGATGTGTGAGTAGAGGGCATCATTATCAATCAATAAAGACTACCATTACAACTGGTAAGGCATACACATGATGGTCATGATCTCAGTGTTCTTTCCATGGCCTTGTGGGATGCAGTCCTGACCCCAATAGATGATCAATTATATACACCTCCTATACCTGTACACCTACACCAGCACCCAGACCTCTGATGGAGCATTACTGATGACACTTTACTATCTTCAACAAAACATTTCCATCTAAAAACGGAACTAAAAAAACGTTTATATCAGTTGAGTGAATTCATCTTTTAATTAAAAGGAATGCCTTGGTCTAAAAAATGTACTTTAGTAATTATTATTTAACAATTGACCTTTTTGTATGACTTACTTATAGTTCAGTGAGACTTACCCTTCCTTTGGATGTGATTCGGTTGTGGTTTTAAAATATGCAGATGTATGGAGGGCCTCAGTGTACAAATACTTTTGTTTGTGCTTGATGGACATTCTATTTCTGCTAAATTACCGTAAACACAAATGTTTATGCCACCTCAAAAGCATTCTGTATTTGCCCCATGGTTAACATTTTAACAAAGTCCCCTCCTACATATTTTTTAAAAATGGAAAACTCCTGACTCTAATAAACCTACACAAAAGCATGTCATGTGGACACTGAATTCTTGCAAGAGAGCGTCTGTGTGCTGTGGTTGTGATTATCCTCATAGGCTGACCTTTCTGTGCCAATGATTTGTTTTATGTTCGTGCTGCCCTGTACATGACCCCATGGAAATAACAGAGCCTTCTGGCAGTGCTTTTCCTCCCTGCCGCCCCTTAAACAACAGAAAACACCCAGAGCTATCCGTTTAGATCATGCAAGCATCATGGCTGTATTTAAAGTATTCTAAAATAAGAAAGTAGTAATCATATTAATTTGTTTAACATTGATTTATACCTCCTACAGATTCTGAATCAACTTCTAACAAATTCACCAAACATCTGATTATTACACCTATAACTGGTATGTGTAAAAGTGCACATAACACTGGGTTGCATTACTGAAATCAGACTGAGAGGAACAGCCAAGTAAGTATATTAGATTTGAGTTATGAGTAAAAAATAAAACCTGAAGATGTTGACTTTTGAATGCATCAAGACTGAGAACAACAAACACAAAGTACAATTTTCCGTATAGCCTATTCAAAGTAGACAACACAATTGGTCGGATAAGTTGTGCAATCATATACAAGCTGCGAAGAGATCATAAAGCTTAACCTTAACTTTATTCTACAATTTCAAAAGTGTTTTCTAAGTTCTTCTAAATTTGCTATTTGCTATTCTTGGCTAATTCCACCAATTCTATAGAAATTAACCGATCAACTTACCGCAATGCTAAAAGCGTACAGAACCAGCCACAAGGTAATCCACACTAAACACTCTCAGAGCTCTACTTTCACAGATAAGGAGAGTCAGCAGCTGCGATTCCAGACAGTTAGTATTATATATGATGTAAATATATCGAGGCATTGTCAGGTCTTCCAGGCCATAAACCCCACTTTAATGACACCACGTGCTCGAAGTGAACCAGTCATTGGCCCTGCTTTAGGCAACTAGCATAAATAACCTTCAAAAAGTTTAAAATACGTGAAAAGAACGATACAGAAAGGGATGTGTTTTAAAGAGGGAAACCTCCACTGTTTCTCACAACGTGTGCTGTGAGCACTGACTGGGAGCATTTTGCCTTTATAGTGTATAAAACATATAGGCCTACAGTGAAACTTCATTACGGTGAGTAATTTAATATTTCATCATGAGAAAAACAGACCTCTTCGTCCTGAGCTGGTGTAGGACTTGTTTTAGACTTTGGACTCAAAAAAGAAAAAGAAAAAACCTTTGACACTGTCTTCGACATGCATTGCATTGATATTTAATGATAAATAGGGCTAGATAAACAGTGATTTAACCTGTGATTTAACCAGTGATTTGAGTCTACAAATGTACTCTATTCTTTCGACTCAGTTGTGTCATAAACATATTTTATATATAGCCTACATAAGTGTGTTGCATAAAACATTTTGGTATTTTGTACGCAGACGTTTTTGAATCTGCCAGGAATGCTTGTGCTTGGATCATTTGGCACATGGCCTACAATAACCTCACAAACTGTCAAAAGATCCTATGATAAATTGTTTCATGGTGTTACAAAATAAAATGCAAATACAAACCTGAAATGACAGAAACGTTTATATTTATTATTGAGTTTACATCATTTACGTGCACACAGGCTAGGCCTTTAATCAAGGAAGCATCAAGGAGCGACTGTAAAATTCTCAATGGCTAATCCTCCATGTAGGTCTATTATAACAGGATCGTGATTGTTTAAAGCGTGCGAGGAAACGCAGTGAAGTTTTATTGAGGTCATAAAGATTTATTTGCATCTGTCTAAGAGTAGGAGCAACTGTAAATAATGGCCGAGTTAATTGAGACTGGCGTTGTATCTCAGTGTAACTCATAAATGCATCTATTTCAAAACACTATGATACCCTCATGGTATTAAAATAAACTAAGGATATACCTAGGCCTATAGGCCTTAGTCTAATAATGATACAAATTTGGATTTGACCTTATTTTGCAGCGAATACACTTGAAGGGTCACCTTGTCATTTCTAAAAGTGTTAATCAATCTTGATTTGTCCATGTTGAGGATGTGACACAAAAACAGAACATACAGCACGACTGAAGGATATTTGAAGTTTATTGTAGAGAGTTTCCAACAAAATACAATTCTTGGAGCCATACACGTGAATTTTAATCTCCAAAATTTGACGCGTTAATGGTGTCATACTGTTCACCAACACGTCTGATTCAGGTCGTGTACCTGTGTGTGTGCGTGCGTTTGGGGAAGGGGGTGCAGCAGAAATCATATCACGTGAATTTCATACCTTACTTGGAAAAACATTTTCAGTTTTACATTAGGCCTATATGTGCTTAACACAAGTTCTGGCATATCCATCATCAATACAATAAGTGGGCAGTAGCCTATTTAAACAGGCGCAACGCAAGATACACAAAATTCACAATCACACAGTGATGATAATAACACATATAATAACATAATAACATAAACGTTAAACGTTCGTGAAATGGCATAATATTAAACATCTTGAGATTATGATCGTACAGTAAATTATAGTGGGCCAACCGTGCGCTATTAACAACGGCCACAAATAAAGGTGGTTGTGTCTTTGGGATGGAGAGTATTCACTTACGTCTCAGCATCCTCTAGACTTCAGAATGTCAGATATGTCTTTGTATTTCAAAGAACCACAATTATGGCAATACGACCAAAATTAAAATCACTCAGTTCTGCAACTGGCACATCCAACCACAGATGTCCACACAAGTCCACACAAAACAACAATTTACTCTGAAAATAGGCTTTTTTGGGAACATATAATTTAACTTTGCCTAGTTTAATCAGCAGAAGTAACACGCCTACAACACACTTCATAGTGAATCCTTCAATTTCAGTTTTGCATCCTTTTTCCACTTCATGCGCCTGTTTTGGAACCAAATTTTTATTTGTCTCTCGTTTAGACACAGGTTTTTGGCGATCTCGACACGCCTGCGACGAGTGAGGTACCGGTTGAAATGAAATTCTTTCTCCAACTCCAGTGTCTGGTAGCGGGTGTAACTGGTTCGTGACCGTTTACCCTCGGTCTCTGAAGTGGCATTAAAAATATGAGTCAGTTAAGGCGAAAAAAAACATTAATATTGTCATACTTGTTGATAGGCTATGGTATGGTGACATGTTGGTACATCATGTGTGAAATGTAGATGGTTTGTAATACATGTAGCCTATATATACTTACAAAAGCTCTTAAAGGTAAAGCTTTAAGAGAATCAGTGACCCACTAACTTTCTCTTAAGATATAGCAAATTAACGTCTTTACCTAATGGGTGGGTACATTGCTCTTTAAAGGTCAAATAACAAGGAAATGGGAAATAACAAGGAACAATGACAATAAGGCAAAGTTTAAGTTGCTGTTTGCTGAAGGGCAGTAAATATATTGAAAAACAAGTTAATTAAAATGAATCACGCTTTTTCGCAAAAACCCTTGATGATGTATATAATGACTAAGCCCTATCTGTATTCCGTATCTAAGACATAGTATGTGATTTCCAGATATGTACTTCAGCCTCATAGAGTGAGAAGTTCACAGTGAGGTCACAGCAGTGCAATCACAAGGCTACAACTGGAAAACTTTACTGAAGAAATAGTAAGGACATGACAGACGTCGTCCAAAATGAGTGTGTGCATTTAAAATATTTGTCTATGATTTTAACAATTTTGGATGCCCTAGTCGATTACTCGACCTACATACATTTCACATAAACTTCACAGTAACAGGACAGGTTTACGGGCAATAAATGGCTTTCATAAAATTTACGAGTAAAAGTTTTACTATTTCCTGCACTTGACCTACAGTAGGCTAGTCAGCTGAAGAACGAAAATTCCGAATGGAACGGGCACAGAAATGTGGTGAAGGGTTGAGAATGACGTGTATTTTTGAGACTCTAAATGAAATTATTTAAGGTACACTTTACCGTGGCTCATGTGCAGCTTGGTCATCCAGGGGTATATCTGTGGCTGCTTCGAATTCTGGAACGAACAATTTTGTTGATTTCTTACACTTTCCTCTCTGATCTCGTTTCCTCTATTTTCGCTGCTGGGCTTTGCGATTACTTCCATAGTGCCCTCAACCCCGTGCTTCAGTGAAGAGGGCTCGGGTGGCGTGCTGGTCCGGACGGAAAGGCTTGCGTTCATGTTTTCACGCATAAGGGAGTTACAGGAAGCCTGTGCTGCGGTGTTTTCGCTTAGATCCATCCCTCCGTGGCAGTAATTGCTCTGCTGGAGCTCGGAGGGAGAACCATAGTTGCCAAACGTGTGCATGGTGTAAGAGACATGCGCTCGTTTATAAAATGAGTTTACAACATAAGAACTCATTTTATGTAAAAAATAAACACTACGACAAGCAACTGCCGCAATTTACATCGAGGTATAAGCGGAAGAGTAGGCTAGTGAAAAAGTATAAGGTACATCTGCCCTTGTTTGTATGTCTGTTTATTCCGATTAATTTGTGTCTTTGGAAGTTGAAGGGATTTTGTCCTAAAATACGTGGATTTATAGGTGGGGAATCATTTTTTCTTGATTCGACGTGGACTGCCCAAATATGGGACGCTTAAATAGAATCACGTGCAAACGTTGGCCAGTCATAAATTGGCTTGATCTCCAGACAGTTAGAGAGGGATGAAAAAACCTATCTGATAACTTCGTGGCAAGGGGACTATGTAGGGACTTGGAAGGAAGGGGCGACAGTAAGCCGAGAGCGTCATCTGGTGTTTGTAACTGGGCAAAGCCCATCCCCACCTATCGCCATGGACTACCACAGCCAAAAAATAGAAATCTCTACAAAATTTCTATCTGATAAACATTGGCAGTGGTAGTTTATGTTTTATTTATTTAGTTCCTTGAATACTGGATTGCTTTATATTATTGTCAACTACGGCAATGGAGGTAACGCATGCAGCCTATTAGCCTATGGCTAATAATTTTCTAAGCCTATTATGCGAATAAAATACTGATATATTTTTAATAGCTTGCAAAATCCTCACTGATTATCCTAAAGTAGCCCGCTGCTATTTAAATACATTTCACTGATCTTATATTTTTTTAGTAAACGTTGTTATTGTAGCCTGCTTTAAATGCAACATAAGTAGGCTACATAAGTGCATAATTTCTGATAACCTGTCTATCGTTGATGTAGTGCCACGTCTGTAGGATATTACAGTATCTACATATCCCTACTATATGAAGATATCAATATTTTTTTGTATTTTCGTGCATGAAAGATGTCCAAGGTCATCATAAGAGAGGAGAGCTGGAATAGTGTTGAACCATGCTGCATCAGTTTAAATATAAAATGCAGTGTTGTAGCCTATAATATAAAAAACATATAGCTTAAGAGAATTGTGAAACATTTTTATTAAATAACACACAGTTTAAAACATTTACAACAAAGATTGGATATGCTTTGTTCTGTAGGCTATAGTTGTATTAATATACTTCAAAGCGTTTACCTGGGCACTTTGTCCTGTACAAGCGTATAAATGAAGCCTTCTTTACGAATTTAAAAAATGGCAAAAATATGCTGAAAAAAGAAATGCTGAAATCCTTACTCTAACAATTCGATACTGGAATCATATCTACACATACGAACAGTCGGTTGTAGGTAGTATTTACTGTCCATCAAGGCTGTCATCGAAATTAATGAAATATATTTTTATACATTACATCAACAGCAGCAAAAAAGTAAACAGAATGTCATTCAGTTCCTATCTGGAATGGTCGTTGAGGCCCACCGTTTACAATTCCACGCATAAGGCAAATGTACATATCAAAGGTTTTCGGGCTGCTTAGTTGGATGATGATAAATTCAGATTTGGAAACCGGATGAAACCGTATCTTCAAAACGCACAAAGTTGCACATATTTCTCCAACTGCAGTACTGCACTAGAAATAAAAGCAGTTGTGCAGTTTCACATCATGCGTTCGTGCTGGTGTGTATGCGTGCATGTGCGTGCGTGTTTCGTGTAATTATATGAGGGTGCAAGTCTGTGCGCTTGCAAATGGGCACATGAAGTGGTGAGACAGAGAAGCTGGGTAACAATGTTGGTCATGCAATCGAGTCAAATCGTGTGTATAGGTAGTTATGTTGCTTTTCTGGTAAGTGTTCAGAATGAAGGAATTTGAAGGAAGCTCAATCCTCCTTCTTCTCCTCTGGCTCATTTTGAACACACTCTTTGTTTGTTTCTTGAGATGCAGCTGAAGATTCACTCCCTGAAATTGTGGAAGTCAAGTTGCTCTCTTTTTTCCATTTCATTCGGCGGTTCTGAAACCAGATTTTGATCTGGCGTTCCGTGAGACAGAGCGCGTTGGCAATCTCAATGCGCCTTCGTCTAGTCAAATACCGATTGAAGTGGAATTCTTTCTCCAGTTCCAGTGTCTGATACCGGGAATATATCTGACGACCCCTTCGTCTGTCTGCGCCATAGCCAACTCCTGTTAAGTGAAATATAAAACAGAAAGACAATGCGAATTAGACGAACACTTTGTATCATATAACTTTTCTACATTCAAACGCTGAATAAATTCACACAGCGTATGCAAGTTGCATGCATAGTTTGCGCAACAACACATTGAAATTACTTACCGAATTTACTTATTAAGTATATGCTTTTTTTCAAAGCATGTACTTTTCGGGCGCCGACATTACGTTCATTTAAAAACAAGAGGGCTGAGTTAGGTTGGTGGAGTTTTCCAGGATACACTGCACATTTTGTAATTTTAAAAACTAAATATTTACACGTTTTAGTTCCCCAGTGCTAAAAGAGACAAATGGGAAACTCCTCTTTGAAAAAGGGGGCTTTATGGTCAAACCATTCAGCAGTGGTTTATGGGGCCATAAAAAGTATCTCACACTGTTGCTAGGACATATCGTAAAACCAGCCCATCCTCTCCCCAAGTCCCAGTAAAACTTACCATTGTGCGAGTTCATGCGCTGCATCCATGGATATATCTGAATGTCGCCTTTCTGCTCTTGTGCTCTATTCCTGGTTGGATCCAAATTGCAGTGTTGAGTAATGCGACTTTGACCATTAAGTTCCATGTTTGTTTGTCTGCAGCTAGGGAGCACATCCTTCTCTTGAAGAAATACATTAGATCCATAGTCGTATGGACCTCGACCCGTCCCAAACACGGTATCTTGAGGTGAATAGAAGGGCGAAGCGTAAATCCGGTTTTGAGTCATAGGAGAGCTGTAGGACGAGAAATGCCTGACTGGGTCATAGCCGCCCGAGTTTAGGGACACGTTTGGTAGAACTTCTTGACCACCAGATAAATGGCAAGGGAGCGACGAGTTTGCAAAATACGAATTCATATCTTTCCTATCGAACTCACGTGCAGTGCTCTTATCTCTTCTGTCTCTTTTTCCTATTCTATCCCTTACTCTCACAGCCTGGATAGTAGTTTCAGGACAAGTGTGTGTTTTTCTGCAGTATAAGACGACAACTTCCAGGAGTTTCTTGGTCTTTCAGGTGATACTCAGATTTCAATATTATTAATTTATATACTCGAGTAAAGACGGTCAAACCAAGTGATATAGCTAAGGTTGGTTCAAAGAAAGACAATATGACAGTGTCACCTGACCATTTTCAACCAATAGTGAGCAGGGAGTGATGCGGAACATGTAGCTTGTATTCTCATAGCCCTCTGGTAAAACCACATAAAGCTTTAAGAAAACACGCAAGCGCACGTCTGCGCGCACACGATAACTCACTGCCTCTCTTCGTTTCTCTTTCTCGCTCTCACACACCCGCACGCATGCACTCTCATGCACGCGCGGCCTGTAGTAAGATAAAGAAGCACGACCAGCAAAAAGATAAATGGAAATCCAACTATTTATTATTTAGCTCGAAGTACATTTTAGCGCACTGGCTTTGTCAAAAGTGTATTTTCACGAGCATTCAATTAATAACAAGTTACCCTGGAATATTGACCTAAATATTACCCTGACATGCCAGCATAAGAATGTAAAGTCCAAAAGTCAAATAGTTATTCGTCATTGTATTGGTATGGTGAATAAAAAGGTCATTCGATAAGATAAATTAATAATTACAAGTAACTTAACGGGACCAATTTCATTCGGTTTAGGTTTGGATCAGATTTCATCCCATATTCGATAGGCTACTATCGCAACCAAAACCCAGCAGTATTTCATTTCTACATCGCAGATTGCTCAGAATAACTGTTAGTGCTTTTTTGCAATGTCTCTCGTATATTATGCCTGAGACCTTCTGCCTACTTCATGTTTGTCACGTTTAGTTTATTATCATATGTATTATTCTGACACAACTAACAAGACTTTTCATGATGAAACCACAGGATACATGAACAAGGATATGAACTAGCAGACTTATTTACACCGGCAGACAATCAAAATCTTCCGCGCACTCGTCTGCGGTGATCGTGATCTTGAGGCAGTTGCCCCACAATTGTTAATTTCCCCACCTATCCATCTCACTTTTGCCGTCTCTGTGGACTGTTTTAATCTATCTCAATACACATTTCTTTGAAGTCTCTTCTGACTATCCTTATATCCAGTAGGCGTATAGCCTATCCATTCGTTGCATATTCTTTGATTGGTTTACAGCCTGTTAACAATCCTGCCACCATCTACTACTTTTTTGAACGACCTGTCCATTACAGGTTTCACATTTTGGGCATGCACAGTAAGGAAAAAAAGTTGCTGTAGAAAAAAGTTTACAGCAAAAACGTATTATGTCAGTATGCAGCACTTACCAAAGCCACCGTCTCGAGATCATCCAAAACTAGTAAATAAAAACAAATAAGTATTGGGCATTTGCAATGGCAGTTGTAGGCGAGACTCCGTCTGAGGCTCGCGAGACTGTGCGCACAAGCTTGGTATGAATTGCATTGTTCAAAGACGGATCATTGTAATTATACACTACAGCACGTATAATACGATATTTAATGTTTTGTTGT
This sequence comes from Limnothrissa miodon, assembly GCA_017657215.1. Lineage (NCBI taxonomy): Eukaryota > Metazoa > Chordata > Actinopteri > Clupeiformes > Clupeidae > Limnothrissa > Limnothrissa miodon. The sequence continues at coordinate 201,249 of JAGFZM010000083.1, read as the reverse complement.
AAATGGGCATAGAAACCATCTCAAGCTGCAGAACAAAACGTTTAAAATTAGCAGAAGTGTGTGTTTGAGCCTAATATTGCCCAAAACTACTAAAAAAAAGACCAAATGTATGTCTTAAAACGCACTTAATTTACGCAGGTTGCAGACAAAGACTTAGATAATAGCATAGTAACAAACAAAGCTCATTATGTCGTTTTGAATTAGGCTAAGCTATGAATTAGCCTACACCAGACAGTAAAAAAAACACCAACGAACTACGTTTCTGTGCCGGCGGCCTACTTCTTTGAGTCATTTTAATATAGTTTGATGCACATTGTCAACATGGTAGCCTGTGTTTGCCAACCCGGAAAACACAAACCAGTCACCAGATCCCGCTGCTATCTTTTTAAAAACATCACTCTGTATGGTCTATGGTCAAATGATAATCCAGAATATACGTAAAATAACCATCAATATCAAACTTGTTATCCTACGTATATCGAACTGAATATAAACCTAACTGTATGATACCTCGGTATCCAGTTAAACAGTAACAATAACTGCTAACAGCCAAACCGTTTTTTTGTTTTTGCACTTTTGTAATGAGATTTTTTTATTTTGTAATGAGCTTTGTTTGTCATGCTCTTTTTAAATCCACGACACACCAACCAGGCATTCGGATAACCTGTGTGACTGGTGAAACAGAGAAATAATGTGGGCATGCCAGTACGTAGCTGAAATGTAATGTCTAGTTACTCCTGACAAATCTAAAGAATCAGCAGAGATTATCTGTGCCAAAAGACCTATGCAGGATCCTTAACTGGCAAGAAGGCTATATCTTCAAATGGCAGATGCGTTTAATCGTAATAATTGGCATACATAGCCAAATGCTATCAAGACTCACACGGCTCCTTTCGCCATAAAACCTACGTCGCTCTCAATATTTTCCTTTCAGCCTACTTGACCTGTGCATTAGCATTCCACGCCAGCGTTACTTTACAGACTGCATGGAAAATATCATAAATAGACAACCTTCAACAGGGATAAAATCATTTCAGTTCTCTGGTGCGATGGTGGGGCATATAAGTCTTTTTACTATTTGACGAGACTTGCATAAAAGTGCATTGTACACAGGGAGTTGAAAAACAAAAACATCCACCTATGTAACATCCGAAATCGTATGTACAGTGGGAATTCTTTGAGACTCCTTTGTCAGTATGCCTAAACACCTCTCTCCTGTCCCCCACCCTCACGTTGTCTGAAGAATACATCTCTGTTTTTTTTTCAGGTCTCAGATGACGTTGCCTCGACATCACAGTGAAGAATAGGCCTAGCATAAATGTGGTTAATAATAGATAATATTCAGACAAGGACAGCCCTAGGGTCTCAGATCTTCCTATGAACTATTAAAAGGTTTACTACGAGAGCTTATTTATCAAATAGACAAATCTGACAAAGGTTATACATATCAAGTAAACTGTGCACATTTGAAAATATTTGTTATGTAAAAAGATGAATAAAGATACTGTATAACACTTTTACTGCGATTTTCATTCAGTTGTAGAGGCAAATCACTACTATCATATACATTATATCTGCCTTTGTATTTTTGGGTTATTAATGCGTGCGGAAGTCTGTGTGATTATGTATATGATTATGTATATGTATGATGTGTATAAGCTACTGGGCACCTCAATTTCCTTCTATCTATCTGAGGTAGTGTTGCATGATGACCACTAGAGCGATGATCTGTGGCACCAATTAACCATTTAAATTCTGCATTCTATGACTGATTGAGTCTTGTTGCTGATTTTACCAAAATAACCAAATAAATAAATACAGACTGTTTAACTCAACAAGCCTTTAAATTGAATTCTTTTTTCGAGTGGACACAAGGTGGCAGTATTGAAAGGATAGGTGTGTGTGTGTGTGTGTGTGTGTGTGTGTGTGTGTGTGTGCGTGCGTGCACGCCAGTGTGTGTGTGTGTGTGTGTGTGTGTATGTGTGTGTGGAGGAGGAACGAGAAAGATATAAAAACACCGCTAATTCAGCGTATATTCTCATGGGCACAGGCTACATAAGACAAATGCAGCTTGGCACTAGTACGTGGTAGTACGTCATGACTCTGTAACCACCTCACATATTTTATGTTACTGTTTTATAATTTTGCTGATAGTAAAATAGGCCATTTAGGTAGCTACAGAAGAAAGATTTTTACTACGCACAACAATGACAGTCAAAATGACTAATGCCGGGACCAGTAATTTCTTGAAAATAATTCTAAGAACATTGGGTGTAGGTGTTTTGTTTGTGGGCGTGCACAAATGTTTTTTTCTCAAAACGAGAGCGCGCGCGACAGATTCAGGAGGGTACTCGGTCAGTCAGTGCGTTTGTGTGTTTTCAACAGAAGGGTTATAAAACAGGTTAACTTATTAACCCACTATCCCACAACTGTGTTTTTATATCTACATAGGCTACACGGCGATTTGAAACATATTATTTAAGATCGTTTTATATTCCAGTGACAAAAAAACAATATGCAAAATGGTCATGTGTCTATGACCAACTGGAATCCTTCAACATATTCATCCGGTCCAATAGCTCAGTTTCATGAAAGCGTTATAATATGATAACAAATGGCCAGCCACAACATGTAACTAGCCCATGACACTTCCAGAGCTATGCCAAAAAATCAGGTAGGAATGAAGCTGACTGATCAAATCTTGCTATTGTTACACCAATATGCAGAGTGCCTAGATTTCAGGACTTGATTTCAGTCCTTTCAGATTCGAAAACTATCTCACAAGGGCAGTGAATGCCCATGAATTACCACGCAAATGCAATCACAGGTTTACCAAGAACGCCCGACACCCTGATGCTACATAGCCTACACAAAGCTAATGGCGTATTGATATGTCAAGAAACTTGGCTATGTGGCGATGCACTTATCTGGCATCGCCTATTGTGAAGAAATATTGGAACGGAGCACGTATTTAGCGAAGTCTGAGGGCTGACGAAGAAACTTCCAAACCAATAACGAGATATAAATTGTACACTTACCAACGATTTCGCAGTTGTTTATGCGCCAAATTGCTATGTGCCAGCGAACTCACAGAGAAGGCGACCGCAGTGCAATGTTTTCCCAATGTATGTAACGGGATTTAAGCCCAGAAGTGAAGACAGCGATCTTAGCTGCCCGCTTATCACCTTAGTTCTCTGAACTCAACTTCCAGGATGCAATGGGATGGTGTAGCCTGCGGTAGGCGGTGACTACAGCGGAACCATTACTGCCAACAAGTCAAATAATTTAAAATGCCCACCAAACAACGTAAAATGAAATAAATTGATTAGTGCTGCTAAAATGCCAAGAAATACGGAACACATTTGGTACGCGCATTCACTGAAACGGTGGAAGAACAATGTAAGCTAGTAGTGAAGAAGACAACGGCATAAAGTTCATGTTCATGGAGCAATAACACGTGATCTTCAGAAGCCAATGAGAGAAGCCTTTCAGTCGTAAACTTTTATTACTCAGCTGTAAATTCCCCTCGAAACAACTAGGAATGTCTTGCGTTTTCTCCTTATCTCCTCCCTCTCTCCATCTATTTTCTCCATCCCCAGCCATGTTGTTCAGGGCAGACATCTCATTGGAAAGTAATATTTAATGAAAGTGTGCAGACATGAATTTAATATACCATCAAACCAGATGAATTCGGAAGATCACTGTTCACAGATCTTGGCGAACCAGTCGCTGACGGTAACGGAAGCAGATCAAGTAGGCTTAATTGGTGTTTTAAGTGTGAACTTACAGAACTGACTTCATATGCAGGGCATAAACCAGTGTAATTGCATGGTTAGCAAAAGCACTGCATTTAGTGTCCATTCGTGCAACATCGTCGAACTCACCTCACTATGAACTATGCTCACTGCATATGCTAAGTTTTCTTTAAAAATGTCAATTCTCAACCATTGCTTCTCTCTTGATTCAGGACAAAACTCGACTCAACTACAACACAGCTGGTCAGAGATCTAGACAAATTAGAGGAAATAACAATTACCAAAATGTCTATTGTGTTAATAAATCGCGCGGATTGCCCATCACCTGTTAGACATTACGTGTACTTGTTTCATTTTATCACTTTCTCATGAAAAAAAAATCACATAGTTGTCAATACGTTGTATTATATTTAGTAATGAGCAAACTCATATTCCACACTGTAATGTTACAGCCGGGGTTCAGGTCCAATATTTAAGGCAGGATTTCTGCTGGAAGTTAAACAAAATCTAATTGTAACCAGTAATTGTAACCAGTACCTGATTGTAATTGTAATTGTAAAGATCTAATAATTCTTTGACTATTGACTAATGCATAAGCTACTTTGAATGACTGTTCAGTAACACTGGGCATTCATATACCTTTCTGTGCTCAACTACAGCCGCGAAGAACAGCAAAAACAACTCGATTAGAATGCACCTCATCCTTTTCGTAGCCTATAGGCTATGCCTTGTCTGTAAATAGATTCCAACGCATCAGTGCAAAGGACATCGAGAACATTGAGAATTGCCTCTATGAGAGACTTGACAAAAATATTTTTTAGGTAGGCCTACTTCTATTGACGATGTTTAAATGTTAAAGATTAGTCTACATTCTACGGTCAGCAAATATTCTAAGGGTATGGAATACTGATACAACATAATTTGCTGTGCGTTCTGCCACTGGGACTGTGCCTAGCCAACTTTTATCAGCATGGTGAAAAAGCAGACTGCCCGGAAACAACACTGTTGAGTTTACACCGCCAATAAAGTTTACTGCACATCTTAAAGGCCTAATTTGGTGCCACAAACAATAGCTCAACAAACAGACAATGGTTGACAATTGCACCCACCGGAAGAATGATGTCGGAGAAGGACAGGCAATGTCAGTTCTTCATGAGAAAAAAAAAAAACATTCACGTAGCGATTAGAATGTTTCATTTTTTTACACAATTGAAAAGTCAGGCATATAAATAAATGCGTGTTTAATAATTAGTCAATGCAACTAACGATTGGAAAACAACTACTGATAGATTTGTGTTAGTTTTGCTGCAATTCGGATTATCTGCAATAGCCCGCTGTAGTAGGACATATCCTATTCTGGTTGGAGGTCAGCTTACGCTCCAGCAGAAAATGCATTGCACAAGCTGTGTTTTCTGCAATTTCTTTACAAACGATTCAAGACAGCTATTATTTCGCCAATTATTGTTCACTAATTAAACACACATGTAAACATAACTGATTGACTTAGATGTCATATTAAAGTTCGTAAAAATGAATAGACTAGTCAATAGTGAGATATAGCCTATGAGATAAAGTCTGAAAAGAAAAGCTCAGGTCTCTGTGGATGCACACATTGGCAAAACCGGTAAGAAAGAACGTTGTAAGGATAGACTAGTCGTAAGACTAGGCTCAATAGGCTACTGTAAGATTTCAGATTTAGGCTATTACTGTATATTATTGTATAATTTATTATTAAGTTATAAACATTACCCTATTTGGTTTAATGTTACGGTTTAAAAACTGAAATTTACAATGACGTTCTCGAAGGAATAACAACTTTCCACAGGAAAGCGTCTAGTTGGCGAACGTCGACTTGTCCTGCAGTTTCCTTTGGATTTTATTCAGTTGAAATTGTATGGACAAGTTTGCTTCTGAACTCTCACAGAGAGCAGAGACCCCGTTTCAGGCCCCCGTGGACAGGTGTTATCCTGCCACTCCTCCTGCTCGCCACTGCCTTTATGCATGGGGTTGTGCTATTTTGCACCGCCTTATCTAGACTATACTTCATTGCAGTTATTAGCTAGTGCTTCTTTTGATTCATCCTGGATTAATATAAAGACCATGGTTACATTTGCATCTACATTGCAAAAACATCTTCTCAACTTGTTTGAATCTGTGCCTTAGGCGAGGCAGAGAGAGTACGTACCTGCAATACTGTTTAGGTGTTTTTCCCAAACATTTTGAGAGTTGAGCCCATCACATATAGTTCATACCTTATCCTTCAAAGTCTCGAAAGTGACTGTTCCTTACTTCATTTACCGTGTTGTGAAAAGAGATAAAAGGGGAGTCAATATTAGGCCTAACAATTTCGTTTATTTCTTTGCCTGTAACAATTGCGTGGTCACACACATTTCTGTCTTCACATGAGAAAATCCAGCAAAACGAGCATAGTAAGTTATTACAAGACATACATGAAGATTATAATATTCAGTGCAATCAAAAATCTAGGCTAATATCACCAGCACGTCAAAATACCACTCCTTAATAATATAGATTAATAATTGGTGCATGTATGCTGATCTACATATAAATATGCGTTTTCTCTAGGCAGTTTAAGTTGTTGGGGAAATTTGTAAGGGTCATATTAAAGTAAAGGAGAGCCAATGATTGGAATACAAATTTTCATCGGGCAAAGGCCTCTAGGTAGTGCTTGGTATACTCTTGGTAGCATCTCAGCTTGGCTTTGAGCTAATGTCTTCTGAAGACAAACGAAGGGGTAATTATTGGGTAAATATTCGTCTTAAAAAAATAAAACGTATTAAAACATTAAAAAATAAGTATCCGTTGAGAAATCTATATTGCAAGTTCCCCAGGCTTAGGTAGCATCTTCAGGAGTTGTTTGAAATAGTCACACTAAGGTAAAAATCAAAAATAAAATTATTACAAGCAATAATAATAATTGCCTAATAATAATAATAATAATAATAATAATAATATCTGCTGAACGTCTTTTCCGCGACTGGACTACATCTGCCAAAATGTCTGTCTTTCCCAAAACCCTCGACGGAAGAGTAGCCTAATCCAATTAGTTTAGACAACACACACAACTTTTCCATTAATAACAATTAAAGTTATGAAAACATGAAAGAGTACTGAAACTACCGCCCCATGTTTTCTCATGCGATTTAGACCCCACATATTTTCATACACTTCCAAAACAGGGTTAAATAATCAAGAAACTAGTAGTATATGGGGAAGTCATTGTCGCTGTGTTGATCAGTCTGCTTAAATTGATACAAAATAACATGTCTTGGTTGTGTCGGGGTAGATTGTGAGTCTGTTTTCTGACTGAACAAACACCCCCTATTTCCCTCGCATCACCTTTTTTCATAAATTCACTCCTTCGTCTCCTCTTTCTCTTCCGTTTCCTTCTCGTCTCCTTCGCCCACTTCACCGTCCTCGTTGCCCTCCTCCTCAGCTTCGGTCTCTCCCCTCTGACCCGGAAACTTGTCTTTGTTGTTCTCTTTTTTCCATTTCATCCTTCGGTTCTGGAACCATATTTTAACTTGCCGCTCGGTGAGACTTAAAGCATGGGACACCTCGATTCTCCGTTTGCGTGTAAGGTAAGGATTGAAAAGAAACTCTTTTTCCAGTTCTAGAGTCTGGTAGCGGCTGTACGTCTGTCTCCCATTGCGTCTCCCAGGGGCTTAAAATCAAACAAATATCTGGTCACTAAATGTTTATGCGGCATTTAGAGTAGCAGTTATATTAGCCGACATGTATTATATTGCATATAATCAAATACCATAACAATATAATTCAATAAAGCAATATGGCATCAGTATGTTCTGTCAAATGGACAAATGGATGAAGAGACCTAGGCCTAGAATATTTACAAGTCCATCTCATTATTAGCGGGTTTGTGTACCTTGTGGTCCTACACTCCAGCGCAGCAATTTCAGAACTTCTCTCTCTCTCTCTCTCTCTCTCTCTCTCTCTCTCTCTCTCTCTCACACACACACACACACACACACACACACACACACACACACACACACAGCTAAGAAAATATGAAATAAATTTTCACCTGTTTGGGTGGTGCTGAAGCAAAGTGATTTGTTCAGTCTGCATGTAGAAAACTACCTACATAACCATGTAAATAGCCTATAAGGTGGAAAAGTTTTCAGGGAACTGAATTGTCTACGGTAATGACAACAGTTATTCTCCACATCCATACTGTAAATCTTTCCTGATAGCCAACTGACAATGACAGCAAAGAGATAGATAAACTCTTTCAAGTTGCTATACCTCATGCTCTGACCTAATTTTGCTTTGCTTGACTTATTAAAGGGTCATGGTTTATTGTTGTTGCTTCTGTTACAGGACTGTGCACAGTGAACTAACGGAAGAGATCTGCAATCAAAACCTAATACCTGCAACATATGTAGCATGACTGAAGCCTATTTTGTCTAAACTTAGAAGATTGCAGGACAACTGAATTTTTGCAAAGTATTATACAAGCCAAAAACAAGCCTGTAGCACTTGGACGCTAATAAAGTTTTATTATATAGCTTTATTTTATATCGTTTATTCATTACATGACGGGTACACTCTATTTAACCTCACAAGCTCATACGCGCATACGCGCTCATTACACAAACCACTCCCGTATACATATAGGCTACACTGAATGTACACAAGAGAAGAAGTAAAAAAAAATGTTGCTAACCATGGGGTCTCATCCAAGGGAACATGAGACTGGGCGACGAGTTTTGATTTAAGTGGCCTTGTCCTTCTCCAGGGTTAGAGCTGCTGGATTTACAGTCGGGGTATTGCGTTAAACTCGCCTCTTGTTGAGTACCGTAAAGCGGCTGCCTCGGAATGGCCTCATATCCATAAAATTTCGTTGCATCTCCATGGCATGCCAGAGCACATGGGTTCTGATGGTATCCTGGGTTTGAGATGCCCGTTGGCCCGTGATGGAAAAAATCCTGAACATGATGAGTCGGGTGTTGAAAACCCGGCGCTGTTGCTCCTGGTCCGTAAACAAGCGTGTGGCTACGGGCGACGCTTTGAGGGAACCTGCAGTCGTAGTAAGTTGGCTCCAGTGTCTCGCCACCTTTGTACTTTGAGAATAAAGGGTTGACAAAATATGAGCTCATGATTTACATTCATTAAAACGAGTCCCTTTGGAAAGTATGTCCTTAATGCCTTTCTGTGACTGCCTTTTGTCCAAGTCCTAGATCGCTGGAGGCAGAGACAGGGAAAGAGAGAAACCGGAACTAGATAGAGAAATGCTGCCCCTTTGGACAAAATCAGGCAGTTCTCCCTTCGAATCTCGTGTCCTCGACACTCTCGCTCTTCTTTAGACTTAAGCTACTCTCTATCGCAGTTTTTTTTCTTTTGGAGGCTCAATTGCGGAACACAGGGTGTACAGTGGAATAGTAGATGTGTGTTAAGGTTAAAGCTTTCTAGCTCCACCGGCAAAGTCACAAGCGTTTTTTCAGCTTCCAACCCAGCCCCCCCCCCCCCAATACAATGACCCCCCATACAAACCCCACCACACTACTACCTCCGCCCCCTCCCTTTATCTTTTTTGTACAGGCGTCTAGCTTGATGAAAAAAATGTATTATGAAAATCTTTTAAAATGTATTATGGAGTCCTGATTTGTTTTCCTCTTGCATAAATCAGCAATGCAACGACAGAGGAGTCTACGTTTGTGGTATGATTGGACATATGAAGAATATTAATAATAAATAAATAGACCTACTGTAATTGTTTCTTTTATACTGTTGGTAATAGCAGCGTTTGCATTTAGGCTATAATATGTTGTTTACCATTTTGTAGGCTACGCCTAGCTGTTTAGCCTATATGAAGGCTTGCATTCCAACATTACACTGCCTTGACAATGAACGCTATATTTACAAAGTGGTGTTCACCTTCAAAACCTGTGTTCAGCTACTATTAAACTGTTTGACAAAAAAAAAAAAACATACTATCCGCTAGAATAAGGCCTGAGTACTATCTTAGTAGCAGCAGCTAAATACAAATGAAAATGACCAGCAAGTTTCATGCCACTGATTCTTCTGACCCTGCTAAACCTTTCATGAAAAGCTGTAAATCTTCTCCGCAGAGTTAGCCAAATAAAAAAAGAGCTTGAATGCCTTGCCATTTTCCAAGACACCATCATATCACGTTGTTTATTTCGGCTGCGCTCCTTTAAGTATACTCTTGTGGTTTTGTGGCGGTGCTGACGATTTTAACACATCATCGTAAAATATGAAAGCACACAGAGAGGGTTTATAGACTTTTCACAGTCAATAAAAATGCACACAACTGGTCATTTTGGGTCCAGACAGAACTTTTAAAATTCAATTATTTTCCTGGCTGACTTAGCCTAATAGTCTAATGAATAATACACATATAGCTCAAACATCTAGGTCATTTATAACAACAACAAAAACAACAACAACAACAATAATAATAATAATCATAATAATAATAATAATAATAATAATAATAATAATAATGAAGAATGAAAATAGTAAGGGCCATAAACAAATCTCCTTTGGTCCACAGAGCTCCACAGAGGTCCAGAGAGATTTTTTTATTTATTATTATTATTTTTTTTTTTTTAGAAATAATTTTGTCAACATTTCTGTCTGTGTTCTTGCCTATGTTTTTCCAAATAGCCAAATCATAAAATAGGTTACTATTCTTAACCATTCTTATCTCGTTTTGTTTTAGGCTTAGTCTGCATGGAGACATCATCAAATTCTTTAAATAGGCTATTTATCAAAGAAAAACTAAATATGTTGTCAAACTGTGATTCAACAAAATCTATTTATCCATCGATCAGTAGGCTACCTTTTGCTTTTTGGTGGACGATGGGTAAGCAACAGGAAAGACGGTCTTTTTGCTGCAGTAGCAAGTGTAGGCTCCTTGGCCCACAACGTCAGTCAACAGCGTCATCTAGCGTTCAGTTAGGTTGTATGGGCCTACATGACGTCATTCGGTACAATGATCTACCTTTCCGTTTTCTATTGTAAATATATAGCCTAATGATTGTGATAGCCATGTGCGGTCCAGGCGAAGAAGAATTGTCTTTCTCTTATGCCTATATACCTAGCTCATATAATACATTCAACAGGGCGCAGTGCTGATTCGGCCTTTGGAGGCTGATTGTTGTTTCTTTTTTTTTTTTTTTTTTTTTTTACAATAGCCTATATGCTACTCTTTTTCGTTGAGATGTGTGGGGAACGGATTTCCAGCAGGATTCTGCTTATGACCGAAAGGCACAACAACCCCGTTTGAAAGGATCCACCATACATGTCCATTAAAACCATAAAGTAATTTAGCCCAGACGTCTAGCCAGTTCTCCGAGTTTGCTTTGTTCCTCTGCATTTGAGACAAACAACACTGGACTGTAAAACGAGGCCTTTTTTGTCCTGTGCGGAAATGCTCTGGATCAGGCTTTGAAATTTTAGCATCCTGTTCGCTTTGTTAGCCACCACAAAACGGCAATTTCGCCCGATGTCAGGAAACAAATGCCAGACACAGAGACTTATGACTCTAGCACTGGACAAGACACAACCTTATAAGTAGACACGCATAGCGTAAATTTGAAAGCAAAGTAAAATAATTGGGAGAATACTTGGGAAAATGTGATCGTATACTTAGATTCAAGGCTACATGAAGAGGTATTTATTATGTCATTTCAACTAAGGGTATGTCAGAGTATAACCCATAATCATTTTGGCTCAGTAACTGCATAGTGGAAAACGTAGTCTAGCCTAAAGCCTCCTACTTTTTACATTTTTATTGTCAGTGAAATCTGTGTGTCATGATGTAACTTGTGGCAGTAGTCTTACAATTATGAAAAATACCGTATTGATTGTTTCTAGGCCTATAGGCTATAGAATGCTCCAGAGCAAAGTTGAAATGACTATTACATCAATCGCGGCCATATTTAAATTAGAATATGAAATTAAGAAGTAGGCTATGTTCTTGTCTTAGTAAACCCATTCCCCTACAAATTATACATTGGGCCTACTCTTTAGGCGATCATATAACCTAGGTCTAGGACGAAAGCACCATTATTTAATACGGGCAATTCGGTTTGATCTAATGACGATCTAATGACGGACTTAATGAAGAAAATGACCAACGAAGCAAAATACGAGAATAACTTATGTGTTATATAACATAATCGTGTTCGGCATTGTATTCTGCGGTATAGGCCTATTACAGCAAAGTGCAGTCTGGAAGGCCTAGAATACAACAATGGCCCGAAAACAACAACAACAATAATAATAATAATAATAATAATAATAATAATAATAATAATCACAAACATTCATTTGTAAATTTACCATAGCCTATATTTGAACAGAGCAATGGAGAACCTAAACAGACTTCAACAAAACTATTGAAAATACACACCTGGGTACATCAGAAATCTATACACCACGAAGACATTAGATCATAGGCTGTCTAAACGAAAGACATTACATTTTTCTGTACAAAATCTCTCGCTCATCCAGCAACAGCCAAACATAAAGAGAAGAGACACTATGGGGAGTTCATAAATTATTAGGTTATATGAAAAAGACATGGCAGTTCAAGTATTTCCTTGCTTTTACTTCGAGGCAGATTTTTCACTGGTTCCTTAGGCCTGTTTAAGTTTCATGAATCCATGACTAAAATGGTTTCCTCTAGCATAAGCAAGCAATATCTCACCTCTGCAATTAATTCGAGCCAGCACTTGCTCAAAAAAGACAGGTCGAAATAATAAAATGTTCTAAAATAGTTTCACTTAAACAAGATCACAGGAATGAATACAACTGTTAACTGCATAAGACATTTTTGGCCACAGTTCCATTTGGTGTGTGTGTGTGTGTGTGTGTGTGTGTGTGTGTGTTTGTGTGTGTGTGTTGGATGGGACTGTGCACTGGTGAGGTAATTTCACGTGGTTTATTGTTCTTTATTGTCTGATTTGTCTTTATTCATTTTTTTCATCTTCATTCGTCGATTTTGGAACCAGATTTTAACCTGTCTCTCTGTTAAGTTAAGGACCCTGGCAACTTCGTAGCGTCGGTCTCTCGTGAGATACATATTGAAGAGAAATTCTTTTTCTAGTTCCAAGGTTTGATATTTGGAGTATGGACATCTTTTTTTCCTTGTTGATCGGGCGTGAATCCAATTGGCCACTGGGTTATCTGTGTAATAAATTAAAAAAAGAAACGATTAGGTCATGTTTTAGGTCTTTCAGTAGACTTTATTAGATAATAAAAACAATTTGACTTCTGAGCTAAACACTGCTAAAGTATCTATGTACATGCCCTTTGGTAAAGGCCTTCAAACGAGGAGACAGGCCTCCAATAATTATTGCAAACAATTAGGTCGTCTGATTCCCGTTCTAAAAGTCGCTTGGTACAGTGAAAAGCCGTCATAAAGTAGCCCCAGTGAATACACCTATTCGCTTTATAGGCCAATAAAGAGCTAAAACGCCTTGTGGATTCAAGCTTAAAGTGCAACATTTGTGAAGCATAACCGGCACTGTTACTGGCCTTTTCAAGTTGTTTCGTTAACTGTAATCCTCCTGTGTTGTTCTGTAATGCTGTAGCCTACATGTTTTCATGTGTCATAGTAAAAATAGCTAAACGCATGGGCCATCACTTGTTTGTAAGATAGGCTATAACTTTACATGGCAGAAGTGGATAAGCCATAAATGAGATGTACTTCATCATAGATGAATTGTGGGCCTACACAATTTCTTGATGCTCAATTATGAATTAAATAAAGTATCAACTTCATATCAATGAGGATGTAGTCCTTGATGAGAGGGTAAAACAGTGAATAAGCATTGCTAACATTTAAACAAACCTTCGTCCTTTGTAAGCTATATCTTACCACCTTGTCCATAACTACAATAGAATTTTACAACCTAGAACTTAGTGGGGAGAGTATTTATGAGCGCGTGTCTGTGTTTTCCTTCTCCATTACCTAGGCGAGAGTTTAGAATGTTGAGTCGGTTTTTAATAACAGCCTATTAAAATAATCACTTTTTGTCTATTGGGAATCCGTGGAAAAGATCTACAAAAGAGATATGGTAGTGCTCCTACTGCGCATTGTGAATGAATGTGGATTCAACTTACTCGGGTCTAATTCTGATTTCTCGTCTTTTTCTTTTCCGGAAGAAAGTATCTCAGTCTCAGGCAATGGATTGTGCTGCTGCGTTTTCTCTCGTATGTCTGCCGGGGTGCAGTACAGATAATCCGTATAGGGGCGTCCGTTGGTGGCTAAACAGTCTCCGGTTCTATGCTCTTGAAAGGCGTCGGGCTTCAACCCATAATGTCGACTGTTAGCTGGATAGCCAGGAAAGGATACGGCACCAGGAATCGGTTCTAGCCATGAGCGCACGTATCTCGAGTCCGTTCCTAAATGAGGTTGGTGAGTGTATGGGTGGTACACCACTGAAGACTGAGAGTGAACTGGGGCCCAGGAGGTAGTGAAGACGGCTGGTTTCGGGGCAAAGCTGCAGGAAGGGTAGTCTCCACGCTCCGGCACCAGTGCTGTCGAACGGGAACCGGAGGAAAGCGGACCAGCAGAGGAAAAGCGAGTCGACAATACATCATCGTTTTCATGGTTTATCAAGGAATCCACATAATAATTAGTTATGGGACCCGTTGTCGACATTATCCTTACCCTCTCTTTTACATGCATCCGATTATTATATGGACTGTAGGCTATGTGTACTTTTTTTATCTACCCATAGAACAATCAAGCAGGTAATTATTTCTCAAACCGTCTCCCTCGTCTATTGGTCGACTCTGAGACACGTGATTATATTTACCCCCACAAAAAATGCACAGTGGATCAATGCGCGACTTGTCCTGGGATAGCAATGCACTTCGGGATAGCAGTGATGATTTTAAGATTAGTCTTTTAGGACATAAGGATTGAAGTAACTGCAATAATTTTATGTAGTTATTGTCATAGGCAAATATATTTGTGAAGCGATGTTGGTGCATGAGGTAGGCTACGTTAAGATCTGGCAAAGGCACTATTTTTTAACGTAATTAATCTTTGTCCAGTCGTTTTTTCCATCTTTGGGTAACGTTGTATGCACCAGTAAACTATTTCAATGTCGCTGTGGGATAGTGAGATCCATTATCTAACTCCAAATGTATTGTTTTATCCCTGACTGGCAATTGCAGAGTGTCTGATTTTCCACTGGATTAAAAGAATCCCTGCCCTTTTATAGACATCCAAAGTCTCGTCTGTTGAATTGCATTGGTTCTTTAAAATGTTGGAATTATAGACAAGAGTCACAAATGAACACAAGCAGGACCTTGTAAGAACTCATTTTTTTCAAAATCAGAAAGATGGGAATACTAACCTCGTCTCAGACGTATCCACTGCAGCTACATTCGACAAGTGGCCGTGCATGTTTTTATGTCCTTCAATAAATTTTTATGAGGACCATTTGATTGTTCATAAACGTGTCGTTAATAAAACTGCAGTTGAGTTCCCACTATAGCATAAAACCAACACCAGGGTTGTGAAACAAGCCCCATCAAATAGGGATGGAAAACAAACCATCTTGCAGACAAGACAAAAGGAGACAAACATGGTCACAATCCTTACCTCACTCTCGTCGCCAAACAATACATATATTTGTAGGCTACTTAGGCTACGCGTGGACGAATATCAATGCATGCTTTACGCTTATTACATGTATTTTTTTCTGTGTTATGTATTAATCGCGAACCACGTTTTCTCTCCACATATCACATGAATCCATTTGCAAGTAGGCCATAACCATGTGATTTTATTTTACTGTCATATTTGCAGCTTTCGTGTGCTTCATTTAGCCACGCTTGCTTGTTGCATGTGGTAGTCTAAGCCAACCATGTCACATTTTTGAAATTAAGATTCTTAATATTCTGTGTGCTTAATTTAGAAAATCTGATTTGGCAGATATTGTTAATCTTTCAGAACACAATATTGCAATCACTGAAGTAAAATCTGTAAGCCTAAATGTATCTGATTGTATTTATAAGCCTAAATGTATCTGATTTCTGATTCAGATGTCTGTTGATAGGGTGGAGTTGACAGATCGATTAGGCTATGAATGGTATGCCATCACGTGCAGATAACAATATGTTTTAACCTGGAATTCTTTTTTAATGTCATACTGATAGGTCTGTCTGCACCCAACAATACAACAGGTGCTGACTTGGTCAACAGTGTCAGGATATGGTACTGATATTCTGCATTGTACAAACCATTGTATCTGTCTGCTGTCATTGTAGGCGTAAGGCCATTAGGACTAGTTTAGAGGCGGCCACATGAGGTCAGGCTTTTTTTCTCCAAAATGTCTCCTAAAAAGAATTTCAGAATTGTTGGGACCCTAGAGTGAGTCGCGGAGCCTTCCTGGATGGGTTGCTTGTAGCTTTATTTATTTATTTATTTTCATCCATACAGACATTAAAATTGTATAGAAAAGTAGGCTAGATTTTGACTCTAATTAATTAGTACCCTTTGGTAAAAATGTAAAAGAAAATGTAATTAATTAATTCCTAGATGTGTCATGGACGATGACCCGGGACAATAGTTTTGTAAATGCACAATTACGTGTAAACTGTATTGTGTATAAGGCAGTTTGAATCACGAGTTACTTATAATGATAAATTATATGTCCAAGTTTAAGGTCTGCAAGTGCTAAGATTATGTTGATGCATGCAGTTTGTTCATCTTCTAAACCGTCTATTAGCCTACTTCCTCCATCCATCCTAAATAGCTACATTTAAATATCTCAATTTTTATTTAAGTTTATTTAATATCTAAAGAATAAGTCCAGACAAATATTTCGCTATGTTACATTTAATCACATTAATGCTACGATAAACTCAGAAAACAGCACATAGGCTAATGCCTATAAACAAATTCTAGGCATAAACGTATATATGTAGGCTATATCGTGTGATCCAACTGCATTACGGCATACACTCCTTGCAGAAGAAATGTCCCGTATGCTCAGTTTAGTTTATTTTATCATTCATTCTATATATCAAAACTGCGTAATATTTGAAATATTAAAATTACCATGGTCAAAATACAAAATATTTGCATTATATAGGCTTATTATATTAACCTGTATGTTTTGTATAGTTCTATTGTTGTTTGTGTTGTATTGTGTATGTTCCTTTGTGTTGTATTGTGTTCTATTGTGTGTGTTGTATTGTATATGTATGATTGTATGTTGATTCAATTGTTGTATGTTGTATCAGTGTATTGTTAACTACAATCAGCAAGGCCCAGAACTCAGTTCTGGTCTTGATGGTCCATCTATCACTGCATGACAAGTTCTTGGCTAGATTTTGTGGATACTTTAATGACGATTCGTATACTGAAAGACAACAAGCAATATTATGCGGCCCTCGTTTAGAAAGAAGACAACATAGAATATTAGGATAGAAACAAAGGGTTCAATCATTCAATAATCAAAAAGCTCAATTTAAATTGACTGCAGCCCATAATGCGACTTAAAAATTAACAAAATGATTATTATTAAGTTGTCCTGACGAATTGTCGCCAAAGATAAATAGTTAGGAATGCAAAATAGTACACATCTTGCTCAAGTATACCACATTTTTAAGATGGTGGCTTTCAGGCCGTAGCTAATCCTGAGTCTCGATGGCGGGTTTTCGGTCAAGGTTTGGCTGGCAACGTTTTGCGCCGTTTGGAACAAGAGGGCCCTTGCGTCCTGGTCATTGTCACTCCTTTACCAGTAACCGAGAGGTTTGCATATATTTATTGGCGTATTTGGATAATTCCAAGCACAGATAAGGCGTTATGTATTGGGGATGCACTGTCCCTTTTGCTCGAAGTTGTGGACATGGTGAAGCAGACGTGTATGCACTAAATGTGAATGACGATGAACATCCGCATTAATCGTAGGCCTAATTCAGAAGTGAATTCATTGATAAATGGAAATAAATTAATTGTTCAAACCTTGTCCAAATCGTTTTAAATACTATAGATTAGCTTATTTATTGTGTTTTCGTTCTTTCTTATCATCATCGTTTCACTGTGATTTATTCTACCTGCTAACCTGCAATAGTTGTTGATTGATGGTTGTATTAATAATTGTGTATGATTACGTTTTCGTACAAGACGCTTAAGGTGGGGGCACCTATAGTGAGTCTTTAGATGCTGTCATATGAAGTAGGCCTATGCCTACTCGTGAATCTGACTGATAACAAAATTAATAACAAACATGAACTGAATCTTGTTTGCACACAGCCATTACCACAATGTACAGTTATACGTTTAATTTAATCTATGTATCTAATGTCTACTGCATAATATCTATTGTGTATACATGTTTTGACCAAAGATGTATGGATTCAAATAAAGTGTGAAAGGGTGCAGCTTTATATTTGCGAGTGTCTTCATTAGCCTATGTATAGCTTCCTACATGGCCAACATAATATTGCGGGATTATCTGTAGGCTACTTTGTAAACCGTAGGCTAAACAAAATTGCCTGCGTCACTCATAAAGTTCTCCACACATTACAATATTATTAGTCGTTTGTATACACCAATTACCATCGACCACCTCGCACAACTCTTTGGCACGTTTAAGTCTGTGTGTGTGTGTGTGTGTGTGTGTGTGTGTGTGTGTGTTTGTATGTGTGATACCCTATATACTATTTACATTAAAAAAAACAAATGATTACATTAAAATGCAACCTGATATGCTATTATTTTATTATTATTTTATGATTATTCTCTGGCTGCTCTAGCCGTCTGTGGTTGGCATAGGCTACTGTGCTCAATAAACCGTTAAAAATCACAGAGAACATGGAACAGTTTCTGCACAGCGTCTGCTCAAAGTGGCCCAAAGTATACCCAACTGCACTAAATCGGGGGCTATTCTTCGCAAATTGCCGCTGTATCCGCCGTAGAGGTATCCATGTCCTGTGGGGGCCATCTCACGTGCTGTAAACTCTTTGTTGCTGACGCATTCCAAAGGAGAAGTCATTCACCCAACTGAATGAAAATGACTTTGGATTCCAGACTGTCTTCTAACGTCTCAAACAGCTGAGCAGCACAGGGGGAAGGGTATTTGGGGTGCTGGGACAACAAGAAAATATTTACTGAACAACCGTTTCACTGCCACGCAAAAAACTTGACTGTGCAAAGGAAAAGGACTGCCTTAGAATATGCAATGAAAATTGAATGCAAATGTTATTTGACGTATTTTTGTAGTGCTTTTGTAAGTATTTGTCATGAGCAAACTAAGGTTTTTTATTTCATTTACAATTAATAACCACAAACAACAATTTGCTATTATGGATCATATATATTAAGACAGTCATTGGTTAGTACAAAAAGCGATTTATTTTGCTTAGATCTAACATGTGGCTAACATGTGGAAAGATAAAAAAAAAAAAAAAAAGATTCGCAAACCAAGAAACTGAGTCTCACACACACACACACACACACACACACACACACACACACACACACACACACACACACACACAAACGCGTTTGAGGGGAGCGCGCGCGCGTATAGAAACACGTGCGTAAATTAGCGCGCGTAAGGAAGGATGCATACACACACATGCACTCACAAACACACCGCGCACACATACCAGTATCAAGAACCTCTAGCAAACCTTAAAGCAAATCATCTAAAACCTAACATGCGACATATTCTGTGTCTCATGCCAGCATCTTACCAATTGCTTTTGAAGTACTGTCTGTCCGATGTAGCAATAATTTGGAATGCGTTTATTGGGTTCTTTCTGTTAACATCCACCAGTTCTGTTTATCTTCTGTCTGTCTATCCACCTATCTATCTTTAAATATGATTATATACAGCAGTGCCATGTCAGAACACTGACTTCCATGATCCAACTCTCAACCACAGTATCGTGGAATAGATGTGCAGTCGAAGTTTATCCCTTAATGTTTACAACCCATTCTTCCCCCAATTTTACAACCAGTCAGATAAATAGAACCAAAGCTGGGAAGGGAGCCTGTTGCGGCTGTAACTTTGCAGTTCATTTACAAAGCCATTTGCGAGAGTTTCAGTGGTGAAATTTAACGGCAATTGTCGCCCTTGATGAAGACGAACTGACGTAATCAAGGCAGTTTCTTGTTGCCGAGCCAGGATGCCAATCCCAACAACATGAAACTACCTAAACCACGCATCAGCTGCGCGTAACTTGTAATCCAGCGGGGAGGACAAAACGCATCAGAAACAAGTAAGACTCAGTGACTAGCAGCCTTTTTTCATGCTAAATATTATTTTTATGTTTGATTCCTGCCATAATTCAGACATGTGACATGAACTTCTGATGTCTCCTTACAAACAACTACAAACAGACCAAGAAAATAGAGTTATCAAGGTGGAGTCGTAATCCTTATATAATTCCAAACTGGCATCAGCTAAAGCGACGAAAACAGCCAGAGCACATTCGCGTGAACAACTTTTCATTATATAAAAAACAATTACAGTCAGTAGCCTACATTTGATATATTGGATATGACGTATCCCGAACTTGCTTAACCTTCAGAAAACAACCGGAGATGCGTCGTAACCACCTCGTCGGTGATCTGAACAAAGTGCATTTGTCAAAGGTAAGAACCAAACCACTGCACCAATTAAACCAGGGCTATGCTAAACCTGTCTGGCCACCGTAGCCATGGAATCCATGAAATCTCCGACTTCGCCAAAAGGTCAGAGAAAAATAATGAGATGGGTGTCCTACCTTGTGAGTCTGTGAAGAACGCACATGGTGTTGGTCATCTTGCCATCATTTATTTTCTTGAAATCTAGTATTGGCCATCCATCTTAGCTCCTTGAGGTAAGTGCTCCATTATTCCTACTAGCTAGCTGCTAGTTCCTGAAGGCAATGAGTTCACAGACCGCTTCGGCGAATCCAGCACATTGCAGTCCCGGTTATGTGGAATAAGCCCTCCTCCACTCACCTTTTAATACATCTTTACTGCAGCAGCACATTATATTTGCAGATCATAAAATCCACCCCCAGCGCTTTGTAGGACTGTCCTGACATTACAATTTTATGACCTTGACTTACTGTGGTCACCTGGATAATATTTAAATCAATGTTATGGTCTCCCACTTATATTAGAGAACTGACTCTTCCCCTTTTTTCCTTCTTCCCTCTCTCCTCGTGCCTCTTTCTCTGGCTAAACTTATGTCAGAAAGGACGATCAGGGGAAGGAGATCAAGGCATTTCTTGAATTAGTTTGGCCAGCCCCTAGTTTATTTTAGGTTCCTTAGAAAGGAATCACATAACCTTTTTCTCACCAAATAATAAATGCATAGAAGTAAACAATGTGCATGCAGGATACATCGTGCAAACTGTATGCAAGACTGACAACATATAACCTCTCAAAACACATTATAAGAATTCTGAGACCATCTTACACTAAAAAAAAAGTAAAAGTTTACTTTCTCGTCAATAAATGTCCAATATGATGGCTATATACAATAATGAGGTCATTGTCTTGATTAGGCTTTGTACAGGACCAATTCAAACTAATATTTATGGTAAAGATCTCTCTAGAATTGTGTAAACAGGATTGTGTTGTGTCACTTCCAATCTCTGGTCATTTTTCATATGCTCACGCGCGTGTGTGGGTGTGTGTGTTTATACGCACAGTTTAATGGAAATGATAGCCTGTTAGCTCACGAACTCGACTCTCTCTATTTAGCTTCTTAAGCTTCATCCTCCGATTTTGGAACCATATTTTGACCTGTCTATCAGTGAGGTTAATACTCTTGCTGATCTCCAGGCGGCGCTCACGGGTCAAGTACATGTTGAACAAGAACTCCTTCTCAAGCTCGAGAGTCTGATGCTTTGTGTATGGGCATCTCTTCTTTCTTCCACTTTTTGCCTTAAGCCAGTTCCCGGTTGTCTTCTCCAATTGCTCTTCATCTGTAGGAGAACACATACACTCAATGAGTTTATGATTATTATTATTATTATTATTATTGTTATTATTATTATTATTATTATTACTGCTGCTGCTGTTGCCGTTTTAGTTGTTTGCATCACATTTCCGTTCACTTAAAGTTAAAAAGTAGAAACCATGTCGCCATTGTATGTTGCCATGTTAATGTTCTTCAGGCTATATAGTGTATATCATGTACATTTCCATTACGCAACTATTTAGCCTGGTAATGATCCATGTTTATTTTTGCTCACTGCAATGTTTGCAATTAATAAAATAATATTATGCTGCAGATATACATGCGACAATTCTAATATTCACGAGCCTAATGAAAGATTTTTCAACAAGGTTTTAGAGGCTATGCAGCAATTAATATTAATCAACTTGACCTAGACCAACAAACACCTAATTAAAGCATTGTATATGGTCAAAGTCGTATGGACAATGGTGTAAAGCGGCTGAAAATGTTTACATCTTTAACGGCATTACAAGACATAGTCTACTCATCTATGGTGCTCTGTAAAAAAAAAATCTTGTAACACTGACTCTCTAGCTTTAAACCTTTGGACAGTGGAATATTTTATCAAAAATCAACACATATACACGCGACACGCGCACACACCACATGCTACATCTGTCCTGTTTTGTTTGTAAATGTATTATTTTTTATATATAGATACATATAGCAAACAATTACAACTGAAATTGTTGCACAACATACATGTGTATATTTGTTGGAATTATTTAGATAATATAATTTATATTTGAAATCAAAGCGGTAAGACGCAGAAATAGCTAAATCTTGGCGATGAAAGTACATACATGAAAATTAGAATTACGGGTATCTTTTTAAAGCTACAAAACGTTGTAAATGACCTTATTAAAGATTAAGTAGCTTATTTATAGGTTATATATTTGGTCCATGTCTTTCTGAATTCGATGAATAGGACAATCTAACACTGGACTACACATGTGTGATTAGCAAGTGGTTCATTTTAAAATCCCTGTTTGTGCGTAATATTGATCATGTAGGCTAATGGTGATCGGCATGGGCCTAGTGGCAGGGAACTAGTTGTGCCTATTCAAATGGTCCATGTAGCAAGTACGTGTGCATTCCAGCTAGTGCTTAGGTTATATTGGGCAAGTGGGAGAGTGTTTATTTCAATAGTAAGTGCCTCCCTCCCTTTATGGGAAGGTGTTAATACAGTGAGCGCCGTAAACACGTATCCATTCTCCATATAACTACATGGATTTAACTGTCACTGTAAAACGTGGTACGAAATGTCCTTGCAAATTTGTCATATTCCGGGTAATTATAAACCGATGTAAGATGCTAGGTGAAATTGAAAAGTGTCAAGAACTGAACTTGCTTTTCTTTACTAATGTGGGCCTACGTTTAGAGTGTGTCCCCGCAGAACAAATTCTTGTTGATGTGTGCCCTGCGTGCGCTTTGTAATGTCTGTGTCTGTTAACATTTTGTTAAGGTTGTTATTCCAATGGGGTGTAAGCCATATGATTGTATGCGCCTGTGTGTGGAAAACACTGAATAAATATATATATATATATATATATATATATATATATATATATATATATATATATATATATATATATGTATGTATGTATGTATATATATATATATATACGCAGTTAAAGGTTTTAGAGATTCACCTTTTAGTTCATTGCCTGACTCATCTGTACAGCTGTCGATCTTCGGGCCATTCTCCTCTTTTCTATGCTGTCCTTGGTTGGTGCCATTCTCCTCCGCTTTCATTTCATCGTCTGTGCCTTGCTTGGACTTGCATATTTTGATAGAATCGTCTGAAGAAGGGATCTCAACCGGAGATGTTATTCTGGGCATTGTGGAAAAATCGGTCCCAAACCCCGGTGTCACTCCCTGCGTAGAATATACTTGGCCACGGAAATAGTCGTGCGCGGCAATCGTGCTTTGATCCGTCTGCCTGGCAGTGTCTCCCAGCCGTATGTACGTTGAAAGTTGGTTTGAGTCTTTGGACCTATCCGACTCAGTTTGATACACACAAGTAATTTCTTCTTCTTTGACATTATTTGTAGTGAAGGAACATGGATGCAACGACTGGGCAACAGGTTGTCTATTCCTGTAAGTTTTCGCACTCGTTCCCCACGAGTCTCGCTGTGACAGGTAATGCGAATGGTAGGGGTAAGGGCTCAGGGAGAGGCTGGCTGGTGGAAGCTCTTCCCGTTTAGACAGAGGTGCGCCGAGAATACCAAAATTTCTCATCATCGAGCTGCCATAGTCAGTCGTTTGCATATACATCCCAGAGTTCGCAGAGTAACCCTCGCCTCTATATGGTGATGATCCTCCGACTAGCGAATCCATTAGAAACGATCCAGCTGCCACGTTGTTCGGACATGTCATTGTGGTGTGTAATAAACTAGCCTACCCCTTTGTTTTCCAGTAATTTCGCTTTTCCCGTGAAGGATAAGGACAGTAGGACGCTGACATCTTTTGGGGGGGCAAAAATATCAGCAACATAATTATGCTTGTCAGAGAATGTTGTCATGTGATTTTCAGACCAATGAGATTCTGGAAGTGGACTTGATGCTCCAGACAGGGCTTACGTCAGCGGGGTCAAGTTGTTAAATGCAGAAGATATAGGGTGGAGCAATGGCGCCATCTAGTCAACATCTTCTTGTAACAACACTTTAAGTCAAGGGAACAAAGAGCAGTTGATCGAGGCTTTTGCAGGACTTTTGCGCCTGCGGTAGACCTTTCCTGAAGAGAAACGTTAAGTATAGCCCCCCACCCTCATCCCAAAAAGCGTGAGCCGACGTTGTTAAAGACGACTGTAAAGTGATGGCCGATATAAATGTTTACAACCTGGAGAACTCTTTAGATCGTGTCCAGGAATCGAGCCGAACTGACGAAGCTCATGCATGGGAATTAACATACAGATAAGGTAGGATATGTTCCAGTTATGCATATAAGGCATATTTGTTATTTTTGTTTTAACAAATGGCATTTGTCCGAAACCTGTTTGCTGTTGTTCGCGTTGTCGTGGAGTCTGAAACTACAGTAGGCCTATGTCTAAACTTAGCCCATTAAATGACTACAGCCAACTACCCCTATACTCTTCGCCATGTAAATAGCATTTAGAGAATAGATGGTCGCTCCGTTTGAGGTTTACTAAAAAATGTCTGGACAAAAGAAAACAGAATTGCCCTTGATTTTGGTGTGTATACTTTTGCTTTTTGTTGTTGTTTAAGTGAAAGTAAGCTCGTGAATAAATACCGGGCATCTCACTCCTGTTTCAGCTCAACTTTAGCTAATTTTACAGTGATTGGATTTCATACTTAGCCTACTAATAATTAAGCCTTATTCAGTAGACTAACGTTTATTTACAACAGCCTGTGTAAAGATAATTGTATTTTGTGTGCTGTAACAGATAGGCCTACTGAAATACCAGCCGGTATAAAACTCAACTGAGTTTAATTATTTAAATACAGAATAGCATTGGTGTATAACACTGGTGTTGAAATGTCAAACTTTTTATCTAATTCTGAGCTACATAGCGAATTCTTATTCTTTCTTTGTGTGTTGACATCTTAAAATATAGCCTACGTAAATCTGACATCTCACATGTTAATGAAGAAAAAAATCCATTGTATCACAACAGTGTTACTTTGTTACATTTTTTTAACATTTGTTTTTCCTTTTAATTATCATGCGCGTTTTTATTGCTTGTGCCCAAAATTAGTCACCAGTAGGATATGCCTAGGTTTTCAAGGGTGTTTCTAAATTAAGCAAAAGTTGGAATAAATGCTTATATTAAAATATGTGGTTTGTAGGCAAGTGAATGAAAATATGTCAATTGTCTTTGAATCTCGTAATGCATTAATTAAATTTATGATGTGTGTCCTGCTACTGCAGCTTCCAACTCAAAATTCAGATGCCTTAATTTAATCCATGGTTTTAACTGCTTGAACAAAAAAAGTTTTTATTACGAACATGTAAGCAAAGTAATTGCACATTTCTTCTGTAATAGAGGGATTGTTTTGAAGGCCTTGTCCGTGGCTTTATTTTTCAGGAGCGCAGACTGAAAGGTCACTGCCAATGACCCTCTGAGGATTTTATTGCATCGGTATGATTGGTCCATTCGTCTGTCTGTCAAACACGGGTGCGTTTCCCCTTGTGCTATTGTGGGATAAAAACAGTAGGAAGAAATAAGGCCTGAACGCTGTTTAGGATGCTCCCGAAAAACATTTTTTAATTATGAGCAACGTTTCAACCCTAAACGGGTCTTTGTCTTACGCTAAAAGTGCACAAGCAACGGTTAAAAAGGCACAGGTAATCTCATTTGATCAGCCGGGCCCTTATCGGGCCAATTGGAAGGTAAAACCCTAAAAAACAGTAGCCATATTAAAACAGGAAAGCCTTACTATAATTCTTGTTTTTCTTTTTTCACCTCAAACCATTAAGGTGTTACAAATTCTTTAAAATATCAATCTCTCTTATTTGCAGTAGGCCTAAGTCTTCTGCACGGGTACCTCTGATGAGAAGGGCTATACATTATACATGTTTACCTTGGAGAAATATGTCGGTTCCCCCATCATTAGTAATTTCAATTAGTTATTGAATACGTGTTTTGTTAAAATATTGCTGTGTAGCTGTGTCAATTTGTGTTCATTTTCAGGTTTAAGCCAAATACATTTGGCCTATGTTTTTTTTTTTCAGTATAGCCTATAGGCCTCAACAAACAACATTTAGAATTTGACTTTGACTAAACACTGAATTACTCAGTTTGCAGTTTTGTACTCATTAATTTAATTTAATTAATTTAAAGTTAATAGTGAATTTGATGTTTCATGACTTATCTGGCAAAGTTTACAAGAACGAATTTCTTGGAGTGTCCGCGAAGTTGTTTTGCTTCTAATCAACGACAGACATTTGCCATTATTTGGTCAGCTTAATTTGTGAAGTCATCAATTTGTCGAGTTTTGAATTTTCAAAAATGCATTTATTTTTATTTATTTATTTATTTATTTATTTATTTATTTATTTATTTATTAACTTAATTATTAATCCATCTCCAGTTGAATTGTTTTGGCTTGATTTGTTTTTACTTGGTGATAATATTCAAATAGCAGTTTGATAGAGATTACTAGTACATCTGAATGTTTGCATTTTTCTGGGAATGCTTTCGCACCTGAACTTTAAAAATGTTATTGTATGTTGTGATGCACTGATATGCTTAATATAGAAAATAAAGAGTTTTGTTGAACTGTTGTCGTGCGGTTATTTTAAACGTTAGTATCGTGTTAAGTTTTCACAATCATGATTCAACCAGGTCAGATATAAAGGTTACAAACATGTTTTAGTGTTAGGTGTCTTTATCATTATGTAAATATATTCTATAAATTTAATTATAAACAATTATGAACAATCAAGTTTGTAAAAACGTGTAATATATTCTATAACGTCTTCATGTAGACTATGCAAAAAATGGATAGGGGTAACCAATGATAAGAAATACAATAGCCTTTTTATACTGAATTTAAATGGATCACTCTGAATGAGTCATTCAGCACCTGAACAAGTGGGATAGATAAATAGACCACATCATTACACATATATATTATTATTATGAGGCAAGAAAGGGCCACGAGAAAAAAAAAATAGTTAAGCAACGGTTTTCACCTGCGGACTGACGGCCTTGATCTTAGGAAAGGACTCTGAAGTACCGAAGCACCACCACATTACTCAGGTACGTACACTACTTTTTCTCAGATCCAGGGCGGGCTAGAACTGCAAATGCAAGCACCATGAAATATCTCTCCAATTTAAAGTAACGAGGTTCAGCTTCTTTCCCTTCACTAAACAGCCGTCCACCCATGGCGCTAAGAAATTTATAGCTGCTGCATGTAACGTCTTAAAGACAATTATAAATCAGAGAGTGGTAGTCGAGATGCACATTATAATGTTAAATTTTAATATCGCGAAATACCACCGCCAAGGAAGTGTTTTTTCTGCTGTACACTATGGTAAGATAGGAAATAAACCCCTACAGTAGCATAATGCCACGCAGTTAGGTTAAACTGCGGAGTAATGATCTGCTAACCATCCCAAAAAGCATTATTGAACTATCATCACAGTTTTAAGGAGAATACAAATCAGAAGAAGCCCTCCAAAGGCCTTAGTTTTTCTTATCCATTGTACACGTTTTCTCATTAAATAAGCCACACAAAGAGATGTATAACTTGACGATTTAAAACTCATTTTCTACTGTAATGAAATAATAATACTGATATAAATAATTCTTAGCCTAATATTCAGCGCATGTGCGTTTATAATACCATAAACACATTGGCCAATGTTTTACTTTTAACTGCGCTTCCAATGTAATCGCACGAAACGGAATTTCATACAATCATCTAAGTTGTCTTCCAGGCCAGAGTCTGCTGTTGATGTTTCGAAGGGCCCCGCCATTTTCTTTTTCATGTGCCAAGAGCGCACCCTGATGATTCTTTTGGCTCCAGTATTCCATTTAGATTACTTCGCCAGAGTCTTAGAAACACTGCCAAACACTGCCAAAGAGGAAAAAAAATGCACAGACAGTCAAACGCTATCCTTTGCCCCAGTCAAATCTGCTGATCACGATTAGACTACTTTAGGTATTTCATTAAATGAATGTCAAGGTGTGGCCACACTATTTTCCGAAAAAGACGGCACGTGTTATTTGGTGTGCTAGTGTGTGTATAGGATAGTTTGTTTGATATGCATTATTTCACATAATCTGTGTTCGGATATTGACGATACAAACTCAGTGAAATATATACACTAACTACGTCACATGCAGAGCCAGGGCCAAGGTTGGTGGGTGTGGCAACTGCATGGAGTCTTCCGTAGCCTTGATCCTTGGTTGAGATTCTCCACCCCACCCCCTCTACAAACAGCCATCCTATCACTGTCTGTTACTTTAAACAAACCAGCGAGTGTTCCCTTTTCCCTCATTCTACCCCACTCTCAAGCAAACACGGATAGACGGACACGTGTGCGCGTACACAACAAAAGAAAATAGAGTCAATAGAACAGTTTAAATATCACCATTCATTTAATGTGCCATACCACCATGTGTTTACTTCTAGTATCCCAATATCTTTACCTATAGCTCCAGATGCCTAATAGACCCCCCACCCCCATCTTTCACGTTCGCACACACATACACACACACACTCATTTCAGCAAATTCTGAATGTACAGAATTCAGGAAACACCCAAAGCGCTGAACCTAAATGTGAACTTAAACCTGCTCATGCATGAAAATATTACATTTTACAAGGACAATAAAGTGTATTTACAGGGCCCGCTGAAGCTGGCAGAGTTACCTGCTGTAGCTTAATTGTAAGGGTCAAAGTTGGTCCTCTCTACACATTCCTTTTTCTGTTCCCATTCACTCTCATTGGCTATTTGTCCTCCTCCACACATTTCCTGGCAAAGCGGGGCTCCTTGATTCCGCTTTATTGCAATGGGTTAAAGGTGAAGGCCTTGACATTATTGAAGTTCAAAGACAACTTTTTAATTATATTTTTTAACTTCATACACACGTGTGCAACTCGCACATGTGCAAACCTACCATAGGCCTACTCATATACCTGGGTGAATGCACAAGTTCCGGACTAGAGACCTTGGCATAATTACTCAGCGGCACGTTGCAGGCGTGCATATGTGTACACCTAGACCCAAACACACACTCGCACTTCAGTGTGGTTGTAGACCAGGTAGCAT
Organism: Limnothrissa miodon; assembly: GCA_017657215.1. NCBI lineage: Eukaryota > Metazoa > Chordata > Actinopteri > Clupeiformes > Clupeidae > Limnothrissa > Limnothrissa miodon. The sequence goes on along the minus strand of JAGFZM010000083.1, from coordinate 171,749 downwards.
GCCCATGCACACAAAGGCTACTAGGCTACTCACAGACAAAACACGCCCCCCCCCCCCCCCCAACCCCCCCCACCCCCCAAAAAAAAAAAAAAAAAAAAAAAAAAAACAAGCAAACAAACAAAAAAACACGGTATCAACAATACATCATTATAGTAGAAATCTCATTATTTCTCTGAATCTCACATGCCACATCAAAATACAGCATACTGAATCTCTGGCACCATGCAATTAAAGCTGACAGGCAAATGTATGGGCCTACAACCACCATGATGCCGAGATGGTGATTGCAAAACTGAATGTCCTTATGTATAGGCTATAACAAGGAGGACTTTCTGACGTTTTGCATTTTCCCGAACCAGTCTAAGCCTACTTGTTTGCTATTTACTGCGGAAGTCAACGCCATTCCCTTCGAACAGACGGTGCAATTAAGGAAAAAAATAGCCATTTAGTGCCTCTGCCTTTATGGCCGTGTCTAGACTGAAAGAGTGGCGATTCCATTTAGTGAGCACTAAAGGAGGTTGTCATTTCCCTCTGTCTTTCCACCGCCGTGATTCTTGGCTGCAATTTCAATGTCGTCCTGCGTCTTTCTCTGTAAGGACCACAAAAGGTGCATGGGCTACTCACAGTCGATTTTAAGCACGCTAACATAGTGGCTGCAAAACACTCAAGGTTCTAGCATTTCCTCTCAATCATATAAAATCATATAAATATAATCACGTTTTCATATGTTAGATAAATAAATACGCAGTCAACGTATTTTTGCGTGTAAGTGTGAATGTATACAAAGGCCAATACGCCCTCAGCATGTGACCAAGACAATTGGGCCTACGAGTTCTCACATTTTTTCCATTTAAAATGACTAATAATACCAACCATTGCTTTTAAACAATATTAGGTTTATTCCTCAATATTTCTGACAGATATAGTACACAAGCCTAATGTAATCTTTCTCTCCGTCCGCATAACAAGAAAACATCAAGCACAAAGCAAATAATTTAGAAACTTAAATTTAAAGCTCTTGTGTTTGCCTCGGCAATATGAAGAAAATAGCAGCAGGGAGAAAGAAAAGGAAATTCAAAATAAACTTATATTTACAGTCACGAATGCACTTTGCATAGTCCCAAAGGAAACATTACAGATTTTACATGTCACAGTTCTCGATGGCGAAAATGTAAAAAAATTGCATTTGGAAAGATTCAAGTTCGAAGTCCGAATCGAGTATCTGCGATTATGTTACATATATACAATGACCACGTAGGCTACAAATAATATCATCGGTTGTCAAATATTATACAACCTAAAAGACTGTTACGTACCATACAAATAGTCTAACTAAAATTTTAGATGTTATGGACAAGAAAACAAATATTTTAGAGAACGTGAGTAGACCTAGACAATAACCGAACAGAAGACTATTTTACAGCAAACAGCAAACCATTTAAATGCACGTATAATGCAATCACGGACAACTATTTGGCTACTGAAAAATAAATGCTTTCGCTTGCTGTCGATACGAACGCTAGCATTGTAATGGTGTTCTTGAGCGGGTTCTCGGGTTCTTCATGATGTGAAATTGCCTAATCATTTACCACAGTAACAACATGTGTAACCGACTTTGACATCCAGCAAAATGTTCATTTATAACAAAGGATTTCCCGAGAAGTATTGCAAACGATCTCTGCTTAGCTTCTTTTCTTTCATTCTTCGATTTTGGAACCAAATTTTGACTTGTCTATCTGAGAGATTCAACATCCTGGACAGCTGGAGTCGTTTCTCCTTGTTGATATAAACATTAAAGAAAAACTCTCGCTCCAGTTCTCGAATCTGAAACTTTGAGTATGGACATCTCTTCTTTCTTGTGCGTGGGGTACCTGAAACAGATAAACAGGGTGGAAATTAGTCCTATAGCCTACATTTAGACATCACACATGAACACAAATACAATATGCCTATTTACGAAAAAAGAAAAACTGCATACACAATTCTGTCAACTCCATCTCGACCTACCTACCTTCAGGTGACCGCCGTTGAAAAGCTGTTATTGTTGGATAAAAGAATGTCTGTGTGTTCGATTATGATTATGTTTTCTTATACATTATATATCATTATTATGCTTACAAAGAATTGTTTGAATGGGCAATGTGAATGGGAACGGGCTTCACATTAAGTTAATACACTGATTCAAACACTCAGTCCAATCCCAAGTGTTTGTAAGTAACCTATGCATGCCCAATCAGAAAACAATCACAATTTCTTTATCCAGTTCCAGTATTTGTCAAATATATCAAGGACACATTTTAAAGTGTACTGCCACGTATTAATGAAAGTGAAGTGAATCTGGGCAATATGAGAGTTACAATAAATCTGCATTCTTATAACAGAGGGAAATCTACAGACTAGGGTTAGGCCGAGGTAAAGAAGCTAGGCAACATTTTTTAGTCATTCAAAAAAAAAAAATGTAGATGCCTGCATTTAGTGGCATTCTGGTTGTATGTTTGGCTGAAAGGGTTACGCCTCCCAAAGGTTAAAATTTAGAGTAGACAAAAGGGAATTGGCCCAATGTTCTAAAAACAGCCTTGGTGTAAGCCATCTTAGGTTAATTGACAAGCTGTGATTGTTAACCTAATACACAGCTACAAACCAAGGGCTAAAGCAGCATAGGACAAAAGATGTATGGGTTATGCTAGCATGTCACCTCACAGTCCCCAAGTCATTTGACTATATGGGGGATTTGTTAGTTTACATGCAAGCTGCTAGAAGAACGTTCATATGGACGCCAAGAGCAATGTTCTGCCCAATTGGTTTTTACTCATGACAGCCCAACGAGAAAATCCTTTAAAACACCCAATGCAAGTTCATGATCAAAGTTAGCATTTGTCACAATAGCGCTCTTAAAATTTCACAGACTCTAGGATAGCAGCGTCTCTGCATAACATCCCCTTTTTTCAAAGTGCTTTCCCATCGTAAAAATTCTTCTCATTGGAAGAAAGAGCTTTGTAGGTTATAATAAAATCCTTTGAATGCTTATAAAACTCCACATAAAATCTGACCGACAAAACACCGGGCTAGTCCCTTAACCTTTCCCCATTTACAGCTTAGGTACCTACTCGAATGACTGGTCTTGTTGCCGTTGCCGTCCTTTGTAGCCGAAGAGGCACACGAGCTTGTATTTGTATGCTCTTCTCCATCGTTAAGGTCCTTTTTCAGCTCTTGAGAACCCGATTCAGCGCCGGGCTGCTGGGGCACTGTGTCCAGTTTATTCGTTTCAGCTTTTTGTAAACAACTGTCTGACTGATTGTCCGCACCGCAATATGCTGTCTCGAAAAAACGGTCAAAGACTTGCGGAAGAACACTGTTTTTCCCAACTCCAGCGTAGAATCCGGTCGTTGGGTGGTTGGAGTTCGGGTGGTGTTGATGATGGCTGTACACACTATCGTTTTTCATGAGCATTTCTGTCATGGTGGATGGCGGAAGACAGTCTCTGTGCACCAAATCTTCTCCTGAATAGCACGATGCATAGTTACTTCTGTGGTGCCACTTGCTTGAAGGGTCCAGTCCATACGAAACCTCACGTACCGGCTGTACTTGAGAAAGATTCGTGGAATAAGGGTAGGTGATTTGCCGCGAAGAGGCCTGTGGAAGGAACGAAGAGACGGCAGAAAATTCAGGGACATAATATGTGCAGCTTGGGAGGTAGATATTGGAGGCACAACCCGTTCTGTCCCCAAAGTCGGATGTCCGGTCTTTGCGCGTCTGGGAGCAGAAGTTGCCCAGACTCACCGAGTTAAACATCTTTCCCTCGCACTCGGTGCTATAGATAGATGTTTTGGATTCGAGCTGCAGAAGGAGAAAATTTGGGAAGGCGAGATGACGCGCAATCCGTCTAAGTCGCCCCGAGACACGTGATCGAAAGTAGATATTGTCATATATCAATTTGGAACACTTGGATGCGATAGGAGTGGTTTTCTTAGGTAAGATCTAGGAGGTTCAAACGATTAATCAAAACACTGCAGGAGCACTACGAAAATGAGTAACAGATTTCTGTTTGTTGTTTCAGTCCCTTTTATGGGGAAGTACAGGAATGTATTAGTGTGTAAGTTGCAGTGATTATAAAAATGAAAAGGTAAGCCGTTTTTATCTTCACTCCTGAAAATGTACTAGTTGTAGTTTATGTTAAAATAGTCGATTTAATTAGTGGTATGATTAACGATAGACAGCAAGACTGAAAAGGCATAACCTGCTTGCAACATAGTCTCCATATGGGAATGGCCTTGAAAGAGCTTTCATATCCCTGCGATAATGGCATGTACATCAAAAGTTTTTGAGGAAAGTATCAGAGTAGCACCTCCACATCTACAGTAAATGTCATTGACTACATTTCTGTAACGTTTAAAACCTCTTGGATAACTGTCAGAAATATAGCTCCACCCCGTATCAAGTTAAGACAATATGATGGTGAGACAGCAAAGTGGTTTCGGCAACACAAATCAGATACACGAATAAACTTACAACATGCTTGAATTAAAAACTTCTAGATAAGTGGAGACATGGAAAGGATGGTCAATAAGAAGAGAAATTTAGTAGTCTAACAGATTCAGTGATTGAGCTATAGAAAAAGTGACATTATTTTTGCCCTATTGCGCACTAGGAGGATAACTTAATATGTAAAGCATTTGAAGTACGTGTGGATGTATGATTAGGCTAAAGGAACTGTAGAACTTGACTTTGACTACTATGATCTATGTAAAATACTGTTTTTTCCTCAGTTGAACATCAGTTCTCATTTCTGAAACAGAATTTCAAAATAAAGTTGTCAGGCGACACACTGGCTTGTACCTTCTTTTGCAGTCTCCATACACAAATCCGCCTTTTATTGAATAAAAGTTGAAAACTCATTCGGAACGGATACTGCACAAAGTAATAGAATGGTCTTTACAGATTCTCCTTTTGAAGCGGACCTATAACAGATAGGCAGGTAATTTGAAATGAAAAACTGCACTGCACAAGCGTAATAAGAAGCATATATATATTGCTAGGATATGAATTTTAAAATTATTCGAAAACATTATGTCTGACACGTGTAGAATAGAATGTTTAGGCATCTTAATTCAGTAGTAGCCTACCTTTTCGATTTCATATTGATTTGTTTAGTTACTATTCTTTGTTACTGAATGGTTTAAACTAAGTTGCTTCAATAGGAACTTAACAGAAGCAACTGCTGGGGAAACAAGTTATGCAAAATGTATAAATGTTCTCAGAAATTAAGGCTGGGACTAAACAGGTCAAGTAAATAGAAAATCGAGGTTTAACGTTTTTCGAGGCGTTTAACGAAGATTTTGTGTGTAACTGTTTACGTTTTGTCACGCCAAGGAAGCTTTGTTTTACTCACCGAAAAATAGTTTTAATTTTTGCACCACTGTCACAGAAGATAATGACTGTTTACAGGACCTCTATTTAAAAAGAGGTCTTTGGCAATGACATTAGGTTGTTTCGAGCCATTTAGATAAAAGGTTGAGGTGTAAGATGCCTACAACCAAGTACAAAGAAAACAGACAGCTGTCCAGACACAGCACTTGAATTTGACCACTAAAAGCCTCCCTGCTTCCACCATAAAAGCGCGAATGGCTGGAGAAAAGCAAACCTCTTTGTTCCACAGACAACAGCAGAAAAAAGAGAGGGAAACGAGCTAAAAGTCATTTTAGTCAGCCTACACTTCGAAATTTACTCCAAAGTCTAGAAGTCTTAAGATTAGAAGTCTAGGCCTCGATAAACCCAGACTCCAAACAGGTATACTGTCGACAGGATCAGAACATTTTATATAAAAAAAAAAAAAAAAGAATTATGCAATTGAACTAATCTGTACATCTGTACATTATCGTGTTCAGTAATATCGTAATTATTAATAGCCTTAAATAAAAGGACCAAATGACTAGACGACGTGCGAGTGATTTCTTGAGCGTAAGATATGTGGAAATTGACTTGTTTGGTGGCTGCGCATATAAAGTGCCTACAGTGGCCAAATGATAGGATTAATAGAAATAGAACCTCGTTGCATGAAACTCGGGAAAGTAATTGACTGCACTATCAGATCAACTGAACTAATTTGTACATGTGCAGTGAATAAATACATGCGCAGCGAATGTTACTTCAGATGCATACTTTCGCCAATCCGGACATTAAAATGCCCAGAAATACAACACAGAATACATGCAAATCACAATGAATTAATTTCTAATATGGTGTTTGGGAAGGGGTTAATTTCAAAGTGACAGTGACCGACTCGCAGTAGGACCCAGGGGCACAGCTGCGTCTTTTTTTCTAAATAACTTTTTTTCTAAAGGACAATTTCTCTTAGAAATGGTGGAACCAACCCATCACGAAGATAATTTGCTCACTTGGAGCATTTTGTTCTTCGTCCAGACATCTAGGGCAAAGTTTCTAGAGTCTTCACTAAGAGTCACAGTAAGAAAAGGTGTTGTAAATATTTGCCATTCCCTACTTACAAACACTACTGTTGGGAGAGCGGGATCTTTACGACACTGTCTGTGGAATCTAAGCAATATATAGCAGGCTAGGTCCATAATTACAACCTTAAATCTGGCGCACTGTTGTTTCGAAGAATACAGTTTGCTATGATACGATCACCCTTCAACACGTGAAGCAAACGCGTGAAGTAAAAAGTCGCGATCAGAGTTCATGGTGACCGATCAATTGGAGTTGTTCTTGATGTGTCATGATGTGCTTGCACAAAGCTGTCTGTAAGATATTGACAATCCGGAAGTCAAAATATTACTTGCATAGCTGTATGTTATAGAGAATCTGTAAAAGGACGTCCACAATTAGTACCACCCTTCACTATCGTGGCAGTCGAATCGGTCAGAAACCACGTCAAAATATGGGGAGCGCGCGTAATACCATTACTGTCCCCTCATGGCCTAGATAAATTTAATTGGATGTAAGTAGGGCTGTTAAATTCGCTTGTATGAGCTGTGAACAGTTTCGAGCAACAACAAAAATGGCCCTGGTTTTTACTGAGATCTTAGAGCGTGCACCTATCCGTGGAGCGTTGGCAAACGGACCGGCACCATATCAAATCCTATTCATTCTGTGGAGGTACACATGTCTCGTGAACATAATCTAACACATTCTGATATAGAACATTCTTCAGTTTAAAATGATAATCACAAAGAATCGATAAGGACTTACTTACATCTTGCCAATAGTGAGAAGCTCTGGCTTCACTAACGGTGTCTCACCATGAATTAATGCTTTTAAAAAATTAAGTAATGCACGTGGATAGAGGGCACATACACGTGCCCAGGGCGTACTTGTCCATCTAAATCACATAAGAATATTATAGGGTGCGCCGCAACCACGACTGGTAGGCCTACTCCGGAAAGATGGATGTTTGCCCTTTCTCGCGCACTCATGCCATTTTATCGTAATGTGCCAGATATTCAAAATAATTAATATTGCTATTATGCTACTTTGAATACCCTTAATAAGTGTGGAAGCGATTATCACAGATAGTAAACCAACGTTCACTTATGAAAGCCATTTTGGCACTAGTGCATCATATTTTAAAGTCCCACAATATAGCTACTCCACCAGCTACCCTACCTCGAACCAGCCTAGTGCTGAGATCGGTAGTGGACTCTCCAGCCCCGTGGAAGTACATGTGTAAAGAGTTCAATTCATCCAGATCTTGTTTTGCCAGCCGTTTCTTGCAGGCACAAAATATCACATTTGTCCAGCAGTGTGTCCACCACTCAGCGTCTTGATCTGTCAGTAACGGAGTGTCCTACTCGCAAGTAACAAGTGTTATATGAAACAAGAGACAATGCCAAATCAAACGAATTTATTTACATTACTGCGTGCGACTTCATTCGATTTTGTTCACTTTCCTTTTATTCCCAATGTTGTTTTTTCAACTCTTTGCACGCTCATAAACGCGGTTATTTTAAAAGGAGCCTACAGTAGGCTAATCAACATCCCAAATATTATCAAAATACACGCGGTAATTGATCTCGTCCCAGAAAACACTGTAAGATTCTCATATCGGGGCAAGCGCTATTTAGGATAGCGTTTTAGGATACCTATTTAGGATTAGGCCTATCTCAAAACATCACGAGGCATAGCTACTTTATGCGTTGGATATGTCTGACTCTCTTAAATTTGAAAAGGAATATAAATGTGCTCACTGAATATTTCTCGTTTTATTTTTGTTATGTGGCGATCGATATGCCTCCCCATGTTTGTCTTTAATCTCCTCTCAGAAATAAGTCAAATTTCCCTCAAAGGCTATTGAAATACAAGTAGGCTACTTTGTATGAAATACAAGTAAATAAAAATAAATAAAAATACACAGAGATATGTTTAATTTTAACTTGACAGTCAAGCAAAATTCATCAAGAGAAGATACGGCCAACTGAAGCTGAATGCGGTTATTCGATGTGTGTATCCATTCAGTATCCCCACACTACATGCAAAAATCAGATGCACGGAGCGCGAATTTAGAGTGTCCTTGCAAAAAACGATTTGGTTCTCTCACGCAGGCCGTGCCCTTAATAAATCTGCTGCATGCAAACGCTATTTTTTTTAGTTTGCATATGGTAATGATTCAAATTCTAATTCATGATGGAATAACACATCTCCAGAATCCAATTTAAACATGAATGTATCTTATATTTATAATGTTTCTTAAAGTAATTCAATTGCCAGCTGCTTTCTACAGTCACATCGTCTTATAAGCCTTTCTTGTGTTCATATGCAAACAGGACTCATTTCTTTACTTTACACAATTTAACTACCTCAGAAAAAAATCTTTTTTTGCGTTTACTTAAACAATAATGTGTTGGTGATCCGAGCTGTGGATGGATAGGTTCATTATGTCCTAACACTCTCCGTTCCATCAACTGAAAGTAAAGCACTGTTTATTTTAATGAACACTTCAAACAGAACTAGAACAACTTTTCTTAATACTAATAGAAGTATTTTAGACATGTTGTCCAGAAACTTAGTTTTCTTATTAGATGTATATATTGAAGTTTACCTGATGTCCACTTTTACACACAGAACACTGGGAATCCATATAAGGTGCACACTAACTTGACCTTCAATTTGTATGCTGTTCCCGCCTACATACAGAGAGCTCTGCTATAGGGTGGGGCCTATAGTCTTGCAAAACAGCACCCATTAGCCAATTTTCTAACCTGGTCAGATGCGCAAATAACCAGGACCAATGCCGATTTCTTGTATATATATACTTTCACGTGAAACGCTGCAAACTCACATTATTCATGCTGCAATTAAATATGTTTTTTGGCCAGTTAGAATATTTGTGATTGTATTAAACGAAAAGCCGAAGGCTACGACTCGGATATTTAGATCAGATTCAGATATTCAGATTCAGATTTTTGCTGGATCAGCGGTGTCAGACCATGTGCTCATTTTTAATCCTTGGTGTTTTTTCAACACATCCTTACTATTTTATTTGAACTTCACAATGGTTGATTCTTTCAAAACAATATGAAAATGTTTTTGAATAAGGCTTTATTTCCTTTAAATAGCATGCAGTGGCAGCCTGCCTATTCCTTCATGACCAAAAGCTGCAAAGAACTTTTCAGTTATACGCACAGAGACTACATTAATTCTTTTTGCGTTGCTGATCTCTGACTTTCTTCATTGTGTCTTGGCGTAGTGCAAATTTATTAGGCTATAGCTCTAATAAAATTACTGAAACTATGTTTGCAGAAAAAGAGAATTTAATGTGGAAGCCTATATGGGCCTATATGGATAAATACATACTATTCTCTTCGAGACAAACACTTCTAGCCTACAAATACTGATGTGCGCTTAAGAAATGTGCCCATACACGTCTCGATCGAAAACCTCAGCATACAAGTTCTCTGTGATGACGTTAGTGACGGAGGGGTGGTGTGGGGCCCGTTAGACCACATGACACACAAGTTCTGTGTGAAGGCCATGGTGTTGGTCAATGACCTCTGCTCTGCGGAGAGAAGACACCACAAACAGACGTGGCTGGTTTCAAAGTCAAAAGCGATGCACATCTTCCAAAGAGATTACCATACCTTACTTGATTCATTCCTGATCCTGATGTTTTTGGCGAATGTCATCGCATATCAAACTTCAGAATGTTATAAGGCGGATATTATAGCCTAAATCCTTAGCCTACATGGAGGGTACATCGTCTTTTAAATATCTAAAATAGCCTATATGATGGGATGATGTCAGACCAGAAGGGCCTACGCTCAACTAATTATGGTTCAAGTGAACGTCTGCTAAATTCCAATTTAGGCCACAATCACTTAAATCATAGCATAGACCTACACATTGTTCTAAGTAGCTTAGGCTATACACATAGGGCCTGCAGCATATTTGCAACGTTAACAATTCATTGATGATTCAAAGGCGCTTTTTACCTGATCTCCAGCGAAAGAGCTTGCAATGCAGCGTTATACCATGCAGAGCATGTGCAATGCAAAGTTGTTATGTATTTATGTATAATGTGGGCCTATTATGTATTATGTAATGTATTATGTACTTAGTTTTTCCATCTAAGCATTGTATTAAAAATAGGGTAGCCTACATTCGGGTTCTATGGACATTTACCTGGGGACATCTCAATAGAACCATAGATTCTGCCAAGGCACCACGTGCAGTATTTTGGAGATCTCTCTTAGTAAATATGACCCACCCGAACATGTGTCATCTTCAATGGCCAAAGGTAAAATGAAAGGCAATGCAGCATAAGTAATAATATACTACTTAAATAAGTACAAACAATTTTGATTCAAGACATTGTCCTTGATTTAACAGAGAAATTATAGGCTAACCGCACAACACTTGAACTTCGTGAATAACCGACAACCCAACTCAGATATTCTTTTAGCCCTAAATGCGGTAGCCTAAGCGTTAGGGAATATTCCACAAAATAGGTGGAATGCGTCGATAGGTTTATGAAAAAAAAAAAAACACCTAAGATTACAACTGGGTAGCCTATTTTACTTTCATTACCCGTCGTGGCCTACCACGCCGTCAATCGACGCAATTAAAGAACACAAAATGTTTCTAAAAACAGAGACGAAAAACTGTCGGCGACTCCGGGGTTTTCAAGAGGATATAGGCTATAGACCTCGATGATACTCAGCACAAAACATCAGTTAGCCTGTTCTGTTCATAGACTTTATTTATCATAAACAATACACAGGGATACATTCGTATTGACTACAGATGACATTTAACAAGACAATGAGATAGATAGGGAATGCAATACTGATACGCACGACAGGAACAAATATATGTAGCCTACGGTATTGCCTACCAAATTTGAACGATTTATTCTGTGAATGAGCGGTATGAGAATCTATACTGCAGTAGACTACAGTGTGATTAGCCTACCGTCAATATGTGATTGCTTGTAAGAAAAACTTAAATGAAATATTAAGACATGCCATTAACAAAGAACTGGAAAGAAGAGCAGCAACGTTAAAATGGCTATATTTCAATAATAATAATAATAATAATAATAACAATAGTAATAATAAATATTTCGCGACTATTAACAAATAGACACTTTTTTAATTAAACATGACAAAACTTAAACGCGAAGTGAGGTAAAGTGACTTCAATGTCTCCGACAACTTAGTCTATTTATTTATCTCACCTATGCTAGCCATATAGTTCAAACTCAGCATGCATTAGTCTATATCTCACCTGTAATCCAATCATAATCATATATGCATACGTTACATCTATTTTTGGTGGGAATGTAGCCTATACAGAATAGTTGTACGATTTCATACTGTCTCCATTTACAATAAAATATTGTGAATAGGCTAGGCCTACTATTTTTAAACAGGAATTCTACTTGGCTTATCCTGTAATTTCAGGCGAGAAAAGTACAATATGACCTTGTGTGTTTCTTGCTCAGGACAACTGTAGGTTTGCACATTCGTGTCTGTACCATTGCCTTAGCCTATCAACAAGGCATTTTGAATAAGAACTGCATGGAACAATTATTTGAAGTTGGAAAAAGTCCCTGCGACATTTGTGATAGCCTAAAAGATACAGAAAATGCGTGCTTACACTGGTATTTTGATTAGTCTCACCAGCTTTAATAACTTTGGAACAAACTCGTGACCGTGAACGTGCGGCCACACGTGATGTCAACTGCTAATAGGGAGATACGGGACAGGGGAAAGGCCTGTTGAGTTCGATCCTTTTACGAACTAATACCTGTAATGAGACTAATAGGCTACCTTTATTAACGACGCTGGGAGACAACAGGGCTGTAATAAGGAACTGCAGGATCTACTGATGCTTTAGTCAGCTTTTAGCTTTGTGATTTGAATGACCATAGCTTCCGTAGGCCTAGCCAATATCAGTCCTTTTCTTCGTCTTCTTAAGTTAGGTTACATATAGACACGTTATCTTTCACCTCCTAGCTTAAATAAATAGTTATCTCTTTATATAGGCTTACCAATAATTAACAACATATCAACGTATACAGAGATGCTTCTTTCCGTGCATTTTGTGTAATTTCTAGATGTAATACTGTCAGAGTACGCCCGGAAACACCCTCTTGAGGCAAACACTAGGCTAAATACTGACTCCACTTAACATACATCACGCTGTCATGGGCTCTCACTCTCACCTGTTTATATCAACTCGTTGCATAGGACTATCTCGTTATGATGATGTGTATTTACATACGGAGATTTTAGTGTAATGAGCATGTGCACTTTTGCGAACACCAGCTGCTGCAATATCATCAAAGAGATGGGGCTACTGTGGAATTGTGTAAAGAAGCCCTAATCTTCATTTAATTCCTCTAAAAAAAAGACAAAGCTTGTTCCCGCAGCATAAGTCTTTTTTTCTTCATTCTCCTATTCTGGAACCAGATTTTAACCTGTTGGTCACTGAGATTAAGTCTGTCGGAAAGCTCTCTCCGTCGCTGCCTAGTTATGAACTCATTGAGCATGAACTCTCCCTCCAGTTCCGCCAGCTGTACTTTGGAGTAAGGTTTTCTTTTCTTGCGGGTTCTAGTATGCATTGGGTACCATGGCGCACCTGAATGAAAGAGAATGATGACAAAATGTTAGACGGAAATCAACACAGTAACTTAAAATAGGCTATAGGCTACTTTAAAAGTAAACACCACCCTAAACCTTTCCAGGGCCAAGCAGTACCATATTTTGGCGCAATCATTAGATACATGGTATTAGATCCAGAATATGTGATCAATTATTCCCTCGCATTTTATCTAGCCTACTAATTTCCAAGTCTTCTGTCGAGTGAAGTTTAACTGTTGTGGTTTAGGCAACCATAACGCGATAATGAAGTATTATTTGCAAATACCCCTTGTTTAGGCGATTTACATTCCTGGTATATTAAAAGGACTTTAGAGCACATGGACATGTATTAATTCCTTTTACGAGTAATTAAAATAAAGCCATCACAACAAAGCTCTAACAATGGTAATTTCTGCATAATGTAAACGTAGTTCTAAAAAGAAGAAACAACACTGCAATAGAGAGCGGCTTTAGGGGAAATGTGTCTACACTACAACGCTGCCATCAGAGGCGTCGTGTTTTATGGTGTAGTGTTTACTGGTTGTATAAATGACTGAGCGCTAAGCTTGGGAAACCTGGAGCAATTTTAGGGCAACCCCTAGCGGTGTTGAACCACCAAGCCTGCCCTCTGCAGGCAAACACTGGACCACGGGCTCCTGTGACAATTTATGCGCAAAGTATCTCTTCGTCAAGTTCAAGTTTTGAATTATGTTAAATCTCACAGTATCGTGGCAAACATATTTACAATCATTCAGACAAAGTATGTCGTACCCACCTCCGCCAGAAGCAATGCTTGTGTGATTTCCCGGCGAGACCAGGGTCTGGGGGTCGCTGGTAGAGGTCTTGCTTCCCTCGTTGAGCAGCGACGAATTGGAATCGGACTCTAGAGACTGACAAGAAGATGGATCCTGGCTGACTTGATCGGCTCCGTAGCCATACTTGGAATATGTACTACTGTTTGTCATTCCATTATGTAGTCCATGCTCAGACGTTAAAGAATTGTCTCTTGCGCCCTCCTCTCGCTTAAGACCGTTTCCACCAGAGCAACTCTCCCTGTTTGCATTGTTGTTACTATAATAACACTTGCTCTCCTCCGGGCGGATTATTTCACATGAACGGTTAAAGGAAGGGTTAAGGGACACTGGGCTGTTGAAGTAGGATTGAGAATATCCATTGCACGGCTCCGATGGGTTCCACGACAGGGAACAAACATTGTCCCTTCTTGGGTACGAGAGAGATGGTAGTCCAGTCAACTGTCCCCCAGACGTTCTAAAATTTGGAAAGTAAAATGTATCTCCAGTGTGGATATTTACCAAAGGTCCCACAAACCCAGGATTAAGGAGATTATGCTCGCCCATTTCCGCGGGCCCGACCAAGAGCTTCTAGTTTATTACAATCTGACATTTAACATAGTTGAACCTGAAGGTGCACCTGATTGGACATTCAATGGTCACGTGTTCTTACTAGCCCTAGCAAAAGAAAGTACCACCCACTTGGTCCATTTCTGACAAAACAAAACATCAACTTCTGTATTACGATTTTACGCGCTTTTTAAAAATACTATAAACTATCTTATTGAAAATGTAAAATCTGGAGTGTCTTTTCTCAAAGCATGCAGGTGCCAACCCTTTTCTCTTTTTTTCTTCAGACTCTTAAAGTATAGGCTAAGGGTGTCCCATGCTTCATTTGATACATTTACTAGCTGGCAAAACATTTTAAATACTTTCTCCGAAAACTATTTATTGTCCTTGTGTGGGAGAATACACGTGACATCTTGTTTTCAAACAAATTACGATTGAATTCATTATAAAGAATGTCATATAAAGTTGTGATGCCCTTCTTTACAGGCTTGTTTTAAGCAGGGAGTGATGCTCATGGCTGCACTGCACTGATATTTACAGTAGAGGGGTCAGCAGGTTGGAACTATTGGATCTGTAAAATAAGATGATATTCTTATAAGGTTACTTTAAGAACATTGCCTATACTCCAGCTATTCTCCTACACCTGAACAATTTAAACAGACAGCCTACCTTCCATAAATGCATGCTGGCAGCCAAACTCTGGTAAGATTGTTGTACCTCACAATTCCTTTATACGAACTTTACAAGGTAGGGGAGGCCAGTTAAGTGATGTAGTCGCTCCATTTGCTCCATGTACTCCACGAGTCAGGGTGTAGGGATGTGATTGCGATTAGGAGGATTATTTGAGAATAATGAAAATGTAAAGTAAATGTAAAATGTAAATTTTACACTGGTTTGAACGTTCATACACTCTGTAAATACTGCAACACATTCTAGGCTGATACGCTGGAATGCCAAATAATTTAAGAAATCCATCATCAATCCATCAGGCAGTGTTTCACGAAAAAGACGCATGAGCTTTATTTAAAATTCTTGAAAATGCTGAGAACGCAGAAAATGCTGAGATTTCAAATTTCATTAGGCATTTATTCCAACTTTGTTAACCCATTTTTAACATGGTTAAGTTCGCCTCTCTGGATTCTTTAGTTCATTTTCCTGGTAAAAGTATTGGCTTTTTAAATTATAAACCTTGTATTATAAGGATTTATCCTAACCCATTATCTTTGCAGTTAAGGATTAAACAATCAACTACTGACTTTATCTTGAACATCGCATTCACTTAAAAAAGTCCCAAAATGAACAAGTTGCCTAATGAGGTCTTTTTTTGCGAAGAATCATATTAATTTCCATGATATCTATGCAATACAATTTAGCAGGCATTCTGCGTTCATTAAGAGTGAACAAAGCCTATTCGACAAAATATCTATGTTCACTCTAGAAGACATGATCCCTTCATACCGTTCAGTTAAAAGAATGAAAAAAAAAACGTTAAATGAGACGCATCAATATGCATTTAATATCTACTGGTTTAGGCATATATAGCCAAATTGGTATCATGACTGTGGATAACACAGCACACAAGTGGTGTTCTGTATGGCCTTTTAAATGTATTTTAAATTTTGTTTCTGACATTGGTTATCATACTTGCACAGCCTATAATTCCAAGATAGAATGACGAGAAAAGAGGCCACAGATAGCCTACTCATTTTAAACATGACATGACATGATAAACATTTTTTAAATATGACATGACTTACCATGCTATGGTGACCCTCAAGGCCGTGTCTGAGGTAACGTAAAAACAATAATATAACTATGTAACTATGGATTACTCCGAATGTGGTAGTAATTGTCAGCTTTGAAATCAAGTTTGCGCAAACCTAATAACCTACCATCTACTAAAGAATTGGAACACAACTTAAATTTAAACCCTCTTTACCACTTAATTTACTAACATCGCTTTTTGTTTTGTTATAACCTAAAGCTAAAACAATACTTTCAGTTCAAGGTCAGTGTCTAGTGCAATGGCTGCCACGTTTTGAAGCGGTTACCTTAGCATCGCTTGCCCAAACGAAGCAGGCAATAGCATAAAAGCGTAATTTACCGCTTTGAGTTGTTTCAGTCTTTCACCGTCTTTTTCTCGCCTTAACAGCCCCGTCTTAGGAAATTCACAACGTCAATAAACGCAAAACAAAACAACTGGATGGACCTCTTTGTCTTCCACTGCCGTTGATTTTTTTTCTCTTACAATTTGTTGGATTTTGTTTTAAATCAATCAGACCCTTAACAAGAATATTTTGCTGTAGGCTTTCGTGGTTAGTTAAGTGTAATATTAGTAATATTGTTATTAACACTATGCTATCTGACCATGACAAAAAAAAACATGTTTTTTTGTAAAAAAAAATACAGTGTGGCCTAACCCCTTTGGCAGTGCAAATACTATAATTTGTAACCTATAGCCTTTTGCTGACCATTTACATTTTCTTTATATTTATATTTTGGTTACTCAAATAGAGAATCATCGCAGCACAGCACTTTTCTCCAAATTATTTAGGCCATTTGCAATTTGAGGTCGCCTAAGCACTATAGGACTAGGCCTATATGACCTAAAAAGATAAGACTATTCACCCGAAACCAAAATCTGGAGATGCAATACAAATATTTCCTACATTGAAAATATGTAACTTTAGGCCACAACTGTAGTCCAAGAGTCGGAAAGAACTGAAAGACGTCTCTGCACGTGAATACTCTCGAGATGACCCATAGTCTACTATGAGGGAAAGTTTGAGTTTCACTTCCTGACATTTTCATCATGCTACCAGCAGAGGTTATCAGCCTCCTTGTTCTGACTAAAGCAAGACGAAGCCTATAATCATAGCTTGGTTAAAATGAATTTTCGAAGATTATGTGGGCCTATGGGTTATCAATAGGCATTGAACAAATCACCTAGCTCTGGTTAAGTGGGTTTAATAAAATGTATTTGCATCGTGTTGAGTTACCTTTCTTGTAGCCTATTATTAAGCTATTCAACCCCCCCCCCCCCCCCAAGACACACACATGCGCGCACGCTCAGAATATATATGTATGCATTGTAACTTTTTTGTGTTAATAGTGTCACTTTAAAATTGCATTTTAAATTGCATTGAACATTTTACAATTAAGATGGTAAACATGATCTGTATGCAAATCTAAATGCCTTCTTAATGCCGTTGTTTCTATGTACTATATCCAAAGTATAACACAAAGGTCAATTTCAGTTTTCCCCCTATATAGATAATAGGTTTCACTGACATGCTTATGGGTTTGTGTGATATGCTTTTATATCGCCCGTTCGTTCGTAATACATTTTTTTTGGAGAAATGAATGTTCCAACCAAATATGCTATTGTATTGAAGTCTAGAAATATGAAACGTCTGAGGATAATGGAAATAATTAATAAAATTAGCAGAATATTCCAAAATAATAATTGCAACAACCGTTTTTTTTATCCGAGATGGGATAGCCTACATTTACTTCTCTAGTCTATGATTCAGGACCGTAAAATAGGAAGAAAAAATAATTTTATTGAAATATGCTAGACATGTTTGCCAATCTTCAGCCCTGGAATCTCTGAAAACGCATTCATTAAAGAAATTTGCAGTTTATAGCCCACACAGCGTGACACTGACCATAATGCAGAGAAAGATAATTTAGGCTAGCCTATTTGACATTTCAACTTCTATCTAACATTACCACCTAATTATTGTCTACTGATCTTTGAAAGTTACTGTAATGCGAAGATGTGCGATTCATAGCTAGGCTATGTCTGCTGCCGAAAGACGTAAACGCATATATTTGTGGTCAATACAACACAGAAGTCATACCGGATAAATAGGCTATACCTAGCGTTAGTTAAAGAGTTATACCAGGGTAGGATACCTGTAGCATGGACGGTTGTGAAACTACCCTTGTGGAAATGAATCTAGAAAAAAGTCCCAGCAAATGCTTACACAAGTCTTCGTCAAAATGCCCAAAGAAGTTAAGGTCAGTGGACATTTTCCGGGTTTATGCATTTATGGCACGTCATTACGTCGAGTTGTCTAGACAGGGGGAATAACACCTTGTTTGCCTCCAAACAAACCATGGGCTCTAATGCCCGGCCCACTGTTTATTATTCACAAGCTTCAGTTGAGTCAAGGTCAAAGTGACTGCATAGTCACGGTCAAGGGTAAAAATCACTTGACGTCAAAGCCTTAAGACGGATATCACTATCCGAAAATCAAGACGACCTTTTAAACGGGACCTTCTACATGGTAAATAAGGTGTGAAATGAAGAAATGAAAAAATGAGTAACATAGCTTCATTCATTCACAAAGGTATTGTTAATCTGTAGGCTCTTTGTTTAGGCCGTCTCCTTTACATGTGGTGTATGTGTATGCAGCCTGTGTGTGTGTGTGTGTGTGAGAGAGTGTGAGTGAGTGAGTGAGTGAGTGAGAGAGAGAGAGAGAGAGAGAGAGAGAGAGAATGCATTTTATGGAGTATGGCGGGCTTAACTCATTGAATGCTGTGCTTAGGTTAGACAAAAGACGAACGGGATGTGGACCTTCGTGGAAAAATGAACCCAATAGGCCTATACGCAGATATATAACCTCTTATTTGACTGGGTAGCCTAAACATAATTATTTGATAGGCTACAACCGTACAATTAATGAACAAACTTCATGTAAAAGTTCATTTAACGTAACTTACTATAAATGTACCATGGGTTTATTCTATCTTCACCTTATGGCGTATTTCGAAGCCAAGAGGTATTGTGCCAGTCTTTGGGCATATCCTAGCTCATATTGCTTTCTACTAAACGACGGCCATATTAATAGTCTTTTTAGCATGGTGAATACAGTGGGCTTACACGACTCAACAGAACTAGATTACACTTACAACGCCTATAACAGGCGTACATTTTTTACTTTCTCCAATCCGTCTGTTACGTTCAACGCAACCAGTAATTAGATAAACCACATTAATGATATTATTTTGCGCATTACTGTGGGATAGCTAGAAACGTAATTTCGATTCCTCTGTATGTCCAGTGTAGAAAATTGACCAGAGACTTAACTTAAAGTAAGTTTTAGCACGCTAGACACGCGTTTGTCTACTGTTCTTTCATAGCTATGTTAGGCCAACGGATATGTAGGCCTACCCAAAAATCAGATATTGTTTTTTTTTGTCCGACTGAAATAAAGTTGTTTCAAAAAATGTTTCTACATCAGTTATTTTGACAAAAAAAATGCGATCATTGGATAGTCTTAATGCAGCCTTGAATTCTTATACTATACATTAACCACTCCATATCGTAGCGCACGCAGAATGAAGTGAATGTAGGCTATTTTTCCAAATGTTTCCATTTTGGGTTGTTAGTGTTTTGTTTTCATGATAACTAGTGAAAAAATACTGGGTTTAGTACACAATCTATACACCAATATTTTCGTATATACCATCCTTGACATGATACTATCCAAAGCATTGACATGACGCCCTTTCTTTGCGCATTTCTTCTGAATTATTGAAATTAAATATACGCAGCAGTATTCTTTCAATACAGTGATGTAGAGGATTTCGACTAAGTGCAGTAGTGTATACTTTAAATCATTTATTTAACAAACATGGTTCTATTCAGCACGTTTGCGACCAACACCACAATGGGCTCACAGTTCACATACTGCACAACAGGTAGTACAGACTGCTTACAAGTCGTGAATGAAATCAACACAAGTAATGCGCTACAACAACCCCCTCCCCATATTCATTCG